>WEZZ01005880.1:2438-31540 GCA_013400585.1 Chloropsis cyanopogon
AAAAAAAAAAAAAAAAAAAAAAAAAAAAAAAAAAAAGAGTGTGTTGTAACCAAAAGAGGGTGTTATAAACAAGACATAAACCACAAATGCAAATTCTCTGTATGCAGCCAGTAACAATACCCACTTGTCTAAAGTACTTAAAAATAGTCCTAATTGTTATATATCTCCCACCCAGTACCTGAAAGACCAAGAAACTACTAACCAAAACACCTTTACTGTGAAAAATAGTTAGAAAACTATAAGACTAAAAGGGTTTGGTGCTGCTACAGAGAAAGATATAAAAGCAAATCTGCTTTTATAAAAAGAAGGGGGGGAGGAGGGCAAAATCTGTACCTCATCTTTTCCTTTGCTTCTTCAAAACTTTCAGAAACAAAGTAAACCTCCTGGAAAGTTGTAATGATACATTCTTGCTTGCAGGTGACCTTTGGATCAAAAGGCTTGACTTTGGCACTGTCAGAGAGTGAATGCTGGTAAGGTGTTATCACGGGTCAGAGGAACATCACCATCCAAAGAATCCAGGAGGCAGATGACATGTGATAAAGGGAATAAAAAGGATTATGTGAGGTTATTTTAATGCATCTAGCAACCTGAATTAATCTGAACAGTCATATTCTGCCAGTCTGGGTGAGAAAAGGGACTCCACAGACACAAGGCTTGTGTATAAACAAGAGCAATATTTCAGAATCTGGTTAAACCGACAAAGCTTTGATCTGAAAATAGTTACCTGGACTATAACATCAAGAAATTATACTTGAAAAAAAGCAGGGGAAAACAGTGGCAATGATAATGAGGCACAAAGAAAAGAGGCAAAGAAGCAGTAGCCATTCTTACCTTGAGCTCACTAATCGAAGAGAGCAGGCCAGCCCCATAAACTCGTAGCTGTCCCTCTTGCTTGCACAAGCCAAACTCCACCGTGAAGAAGTAGCACTGAAACAAGAGGAGGAAGTAAAACAATTCAGCCTTCATCAAAGATGCTGTGGTGAACTAGATGGGAGCATTTCTAGTCGTAGGTAGCATCAAATAGTTGCAAACATCATATAGTTATCACTCAGTTATCCTGAGATATTTGAAGAGGAGGAAAGCCAGAATGGAAGGATGAAGAAACACAGGATTGCATGTTTCTCCTAAGAAAGGTGGATGTTACCCAGCTGGGCTGGAAGATGCTAATGCCAGTGCAAACAATGAGGTGTAAATCTGTTTTGAGAAATACTGCCATGAAATCACAGCCTCAGCTTAAAACAAACACTATATAGAGGATCTCTGAGTGCATGAGAACAGCCCACTCCAGTTTGTTTCTCATTTGCTTAGTGTGTTGTAAAATTAAAGACATTCTGTTTGCTGAATTTCAGGATTTCTGCACCTATACATGAAGGTGTTTTCATAGATGACAAATTTCTGCTCCCACTGAAGGTAGTACAAGGTTTACCACTAGCTAAATGGGATGGGAAAAGAAATTCTAAAAATCAGCAAGCTAGTTCTTGCAAAACTGGCACCAATTATGTTTCATCTAAATTTACTTTTAATCTTAAAATACTCTTGCCAAGGCATCCAGAGACTGATATGCAGAAAATTAGTTTAGTTTATATTACTTTAATTTCTTGACTGAAAAGTATCTAATGCTAGCACTCACCATATTCAATACCATACAATTTCAATTCATTCTACACATTAAAGAAATAGAACACTTTCAAAACATTGAATCATGTTCCCAGAAGAAAGAAGACTTTGTCTGAAAGAAATAGACCATAAAATTTCAGTCTGCAAAAAAGTAATCTACCACTGGAAGCTGAACCATTACTTGACAGGAGAGTGAGGAAAAATACCAATCCTATCAACTTTAAAGTGTTTTTTTTTTTTCCTAGAATGGAAAATTTTTAATGCTTTAAAATCCAGGGACCAGTGAAACACAAAGATCTAGCAGCTGGTGTGGCTAACGTTGACATGAAGCTCCAAATTGATTTGATGGCATGGGTTCAGCCTGGTAAAGCACAAAGCTTTTGATGGAATCCCCAGGCACTCAAACACTCACCGTTGCCAGTTTTTGGACAGCCTCATCTGATGCCCCAAGGGATGCAAGACCAATTTCCTGGGAGAACTGAGCAAAACTGGGTTCAGCCAAAAGTGGGACATGGCCTAGGAGCTCATGGCAGGTGTCACTGGAAAAAGGAACAAAACAAGAGACCTCACTATTTGTGGCAAAGTGAAAAAGCAGCACCACTGAACAGATATAACGTCTTGCATTAAACTTTATTACCCAAAAGACAGAAAAGTGTCACCCATTTCTCTGAAAGCAACTGAGCAGATCACACCAACCCTATATAAAGCGCATAAAATCAGATTTTCAGATGAAGGGGCCTAAAATTGAGGTCTGAGCTCCCCATTTGTAAGGCAACTGGATATTAAACTAACTGCACACAGTGATATGAGTAAGAGATCTCCAATAACTTGCTGTGCTTTTGAAAATCCTGCACTTATGAAGGTGGCACTTCAGCATGCTGTAACTCCATTGCATTCAGCATGAAGGCTGAGTCTTCAGCACCTTAAAAATAAGTTTTTGCTGGTGTTCTTGAACAGCTTTTAAGTAACTTGGCTCTGGGCAAGCAAGATTCAAAACTTTCTCTCAAATTCTACCACAAGAGGAAAGGACTCACGGCTCTGGTGTATAGAGAGGGTCGGAGCTGTGTCTGACATATTGAGTGCAGTGAAAAACTCGGAATGCTAATCCTGCCAAGAAGTCTCTGGGCGACAGATATCCAGCAACAGGGCGGATGGTGAAGCCTGTGCGCTCTGAAAGTGAACAGAGAAACTCTGTATTAGTTTAGCACAGGAGGCTTGTCAGCCTTGTTGTCAGCTTTCCTGCTGGAACTGAGGTGACAGCCACAGCACTACGTTGCCTCAAAAGCACGTGGGAAAATGAGGCACTATTAGAAAAATTAGGCACAGGTTTGAGAATCAGCAACGTTTTTTAAAGTGGCCCTACCTCTGTGCCAATGGATTTCGTAGGATTCCATGCCTAGAGTCAACAATACAGCCAGGTATCTCCTTAGCCAATCCTAACAATCTTTTCAGACACTGCCCCTCAAATGTCACTGCATGCATTGAAGACACAAGACATTAAAACACACATGGCCAAGAGGCCTCTTAAAGGACCAGAAGGAATACAAGTCACCAAGGATGTTTCCTTGTGCCCACAAAATAGTGGGATTTGGACCTCAGTTTATTTTAGAAAACTTTAGAAAAGCAGCACATTACCTTTCAGGAAGCGAGACACATCTTCCAGCTGGGGGATATTGTCTTCCCTGTACCCACAGTGTTTGGTGAGCAAGGGCAGGTTTTTAAGGTACTCTCTGCAGGCATAAGTTGGGTACAGATTGTTAAGCTCTCGGTACACAGTCCCCCAAGTCTTGATCTCCTCCTCAGTGAATTCAATCTTGGGAATTGGGTCACCACTGCAAGGAGAAGAGGAAGAAAGGACACTCCTTAGTTAATGGCTAATAACAGGTGACTCATTTACCTACTATTAGTATTTAACACCCGTATGACTGTGACACCTGGCATTAGACTCTGTCAAATACACAGTGAGACCTGGTCTAAGTCCTGGAAAGCTTTTAGTCTAAGGACTCACCTTTTTTTCACATTAACCAGTTGTCAGGAATCTTTGCATTGACCTCACTTAAAGCGCCGGTTCTGTAAACAGTTTCTTAATTGTTTAATGCCAAGAGTAAGGTTTAAAATACCTACACAGTCTATTCAGAGCTTCAGAAGCTGATAACACATCCTTTTCCATCTTGGATTTCTAAGTCTGCAATTATTTTCTGTTACCCTTTTAAGTTGTTTTAGGAAAAAAGAATTCTCGAAATTAACAACACATTGTGTGAGAGCAGATAAATAAAGGTAAAAATCAGGTAAAAATCATGCTTCTGTGCAGAGAAGACCAGTGCCTGTCTGAGAATATAAATTTTAGTCTCTCTTTCCTATTTAGTCCTCAGGACCTTGGATAAAGGGGATTATGGCAAGGCCAGTGTTACACAGTGTTCCACTGCCAGCCAGGGAATTGGCATGGAAAATGCTTTCCCAAGGGAATCTCTGTCAACAACACCTTAACAGTAATCAGCTCAGAACTGTAGTAACCAGTGCAATAGAACTCTAAATACAGACCTTTTCTAGGTCATTTTCAGTTGAGGAACTTGACACCTAAATTCAATGAGGCTACATGAAAATCACGTTTAGAAAGAATTTACAGCACTGGGTTATGAATCTCTTACTGCTTTAAGAGCTCCACCTCCCGCCAAGAAGCGTCTCCAAAGACAGAAGCTCTTAGAATTTCTTTTCACAGAAAACTTCTTATCTGCACATCACACATGCTAGTTTGAACCAGGAAAGAAAATTCAAGTAATAACATTTGCTCAAAAAGTTTACTCTCTGTGGTCACTGGGCTGTATATTGGGATTTGCCTCCCCTCCCTCTCCTTTGCAGAGCACCTGGCCAAGCCACACGGCCTCAGACTGACCAGAGCAGCCTTGATCTAATTTCTCCTCTTGCCTTACATCTCCCTTCCTTTCACCTCCTTGCTCTGATCCCTGAGCTGAACCTGCATGTCTCAGCCTGATCTGAGCCCAGGAAGGTGAGCTCCTCACAGTCCACTCTGCTGTTATTTCAAAGCACCCAGAAGGCTTCTTCTGGAAGAATTCAAGCTTACTGTTTGTAGTTCATAGCCAGGTCTGCAAAATACTTCCGTCTCTTGCGATAAACATTGTCTTTGAAACCCTGGTGGGGAGAAAGGAAAACACAGTTCAATGAGTTTCCAAGCCATAACAAATAAATCAATTTGAAACAGGACACTTGACATTTCTTCAGTTGGGGAATATAAAACTATGATGTGTAAGAATGAAAGGAGAGGGCAGGAAACTCCTAGCTGTAGTCTGAAACATATAATAGATGTGAACTGAGCAAATACTCCAAAGTAGGAATCAGCTGATTTATTCAACTGTATATTCTGTAAAGAAGGATTCATTTTAGTCGCATCAGTATTTATACAAAGTTTGTTACTTGCATGATTATTCAAAATTACAGAAGAAATTGCCCCATTTCACTGCCCAAATACCAGTTTGGTTTCTCCAGTAAGGAAAAAAGAAAGAGGAGGAAGAAAGCCTGCCTCAAAATAGCTTTTTTTTAGCTTCTTCAATGCATATGTGACCACTCAAGGCCCAGACCTGGAGCTCTTGCATAAGTAAGCCCTGCAGAAAAGCACAGGAACTTAATTCAGTCAGTCTTCCCAGAACAAAGAAAGAGACATGAAATCCCCAAGAGAAGGTGCTCAGACCCCCAGAGACACCATTGAGGGAGAGGAGATGGGGGAGGAGGAAAAGCTGCAATTTTTTTAGGTCAGCTCTTCAAAGTTTGTTTTCAACTATGGACTGGGTGTAGGGAAGGAAAAGTACTTACGGGATGGTCGGCATCCAACTCAGAGCCGTACATCAGCACCCGGTTTGCACACTTATCCAAATCTGAGATCTTCTTTGGAAACCAGGGAACGTTCTCCATGGCTAGGGAAGGCATGGGATCCACAAGGTTATTAATAACGCCGAGCACGCCGAGGGAGGAAACGCTGCTTTCAAGTATGGCTATGGTGGTTACAGCTCACTCTATAAATTAAAGGGGCATGAATAAGACAAGGGAGACCTCTGCCTATCTGGAACCAGCCTCCAGCTCACACTTCCTCCTTGGTCACTGCCACAGACTGCCTGCCGAGCACAGCCAGCCCCAGAGCCTCTGGGAAGGAAAGTTAGCATGGGTTGCTCTGCTGTACTTAGAGAAGCAATTAGAGGATCCCATGGAGACAAGACCTCCCTGTGTGCAGCTGCTGGGAATCTTGTAGGGCACAAAAGGTGCAAAGGAGAACAGAAGTGATTTGCCTGTGGTCCCTGGGCAGAGTGGGAGCAGGTTAGACTCCTCTCATCCTGTTTTACTGACCATGGGAAATGGATGTTTCTCCGTGGTTATGTCCATGGGAAGCATCCTGCTTTGCCTTGAGGAGTCTAGGGGGGAAGAGGAACAGGAGGCCCAGCTGCCTGAGAGAGGTGCATCATTACAGTTTTGCTACCAACTACTTTGGGGTTATTTTTAGCCTAAGAGAGTTTTTTTGCCAAGCTCTTGGCAGAGCAGTTAATACACTGTTTTTCTACCTCAATGCTCTTCAGTTTACTTAAAAAGGTCAGGAGACTGTTTAGATTGAATTTTCCCTTACTTAGGGGAAAGTAAGCCATTTTATCCAAGAACTCCAGATCTCTCCTTCCCAAGCACAGTGACTGAGAAATACATGGGACCAGCTTCCTGCTGCCCTGAACTTTGGGCATCTCTTTAATTAAAAGTAAAGGTAAACATAACATGCAGTATCTAAAGGTAAAGGGCACCTCTGTCATGCTAATATAAATAGCCAGTTACAATTAAAAGTGGGTGAAAAATACAACAAAATCAAGAACTAAATGAGGAAATTGCAGAATCCATCTTCCACTCTCCCCAGTGTCTGAGCTGAGCTGGGGCCTGTCAGTATTATCCCTCTGCCATCGTAGTGTACTCAAGCCCTGCACTCAGACTTTGCCTACAGGCCAGCCTGCTTTGACCTGCAGGGATACAGGGCTCCCACTGGCACCAGCTGGGCTGGGCTGGGCAGGGACAGGAGCACAGACAGCAGACACACAATCTGCAGTAGCCTGACACAGCCTGAATTCCCAGGTGACAGCCAGAGTGGACAGACACATAACACAGAAACAGGTACCTGGTAGGAGGTACCTGAAGACACAACACAAGTGCAGGTGTGGAGAACCATCAAAAGATTTCAAACCAACACATTTGGAAGTGCATTTTCATCAGAACTGCCTTTTGTACTTACCATCTTCCTGGACACTGAAATGCTCTGTTGGGCTCACAGAGACAATGTTGACATGGGATTTCAGGAGCTGGAAAATCTCATTCAGTTGTTCCCTGTTACTGTCACAGTCCACAAAGATCTCGAACTCGGAATTTCGTCTCTTGGACTTCCGTGACTCAATGTGTACCAGATTTACATGCTTCTCCTGTTTAGTAAGAAGTAATGTTCTCAAAGAGATAGGCTAAAAACAATTGACTAAAAGTTAAAATAGCTTTTCAAACTGATATTCTACTGCCATGAACTATTCACCACCTCTATGAAGCTATTTTAGTTAATTGGATCTCTTGATAGCAATTTGCTAATTGGAGTGGGGGGGAAAGGTTTGGTTTTCTATTCAGAAGAAAATGAAAGTGAACCTGTGTTGTTTCAGTTTTATTTTCATTCAGGAAGTACATAAAGACACAGTCAGGAGGTTTAAATTCATAGACCTTTTTCTTTAATCCTTCTCATAGGAAGCTGATTAGCAAAATTCACCAAAATGCCAATCAAGTCACCATATAATTATCTCACAAGCAAGCAAGGGATTTAAAAGCAGTAGTTTTCAGGGCATTAGTTTCACTTTTCTTTAATCTGAAAATTTATTTAATCATGTGTTGTATATTAGGAACATTGAGAGAACCCCAGGCTAAAACATGCAGGGCCACATACCAGAGCACAGTGGCACTGCACATATCCCTCACACAACACCTGCCCAGCATCTGTGCAACTGCAGCTCCTCTGCCACCTTCAGTCTGGCTGGGCAGTGTGACAAGGGCACTGCACTCCACACAGCACAGATCAACACCCCAAGTGCCTACCTGCCATCAGCAGGGGCTTCAGACCACCTCTTACTCCCAGCAAAACCATTGAGTGCTGATCCTCTTGTCATGAGGGGGAAAGACAAACCTCCCTCAGTGTTTACTCGGTGCAGATAAGAGTTTTAGCCAGCCATCATCTAATTTCTGAGGCATTTGCCTTCGTGGGTAATTTTGGGTGCCAAGTGGGAGCCAGGTTAAGGATCCCATCCTTAATAAATGGATGTAATCAATTCTTGTGTGTTCCAAAGCTACCCTTTTCATTTAAAACTGCAGAGCTGCTGTGATGATGATATGATTATAACATACATACCTGAAAGAGTTTTAATGCTTTAACAAGTCCTCCAACTTCATTCTTCAAGGAGAAAATGATGGCTGTCCTTCCTCTTTCAGATGAATGGTCTTCATTCTCTTTGTTATCTTCAATCATCATGTAAGCTGACTTATTTACCTAGATGCAAACAGACAAAAAAAAAAAATTGGTTTGAATAGGTAGAAGTGCAAAAAGTGTTAATTTTTACAATCAGGATTCAGTAGATCAGAACTGAAAAATCACTCTCTAGTTACATAACTGCAAAACACTGTTATCATAGGGCAAGGAGACAAACCTAAGGAGGTAAAATGTTTTGCTGACCAGAATCTGTTGGCTATAGAGACTGTCCCTCTCTGATCAACCACAGCCAAGCTGCTCCATCTGCCATGTCCCCTAATTCTTGTGTCAAACCTTTGGCACAATCACCCAAATCACACACTGAAAAATCAGACACCCCACACTGTCAGACCGTGTGGTTTTGTACCTCACTAGTGATCACACTCCTGTCTGTGTGGAAATCAGCAGCTATCACAGACCATATTCTTAGCTACATGTAGCCAGGTCATAAGTACAGATAATACTGAAACAGTAAAGAATGGGGAAAATGCAAAGTAAGGAAAAAAGACAAGGATTATGAGCAGAGGATGTCCCTCATATGTCTTCATACCTTGCAAAAAATGAAAGAATAAAAGGAGAGGTTTCTGAATGAGTCAGTGAGAAAGAGGAGAGGAACAATGAAGGCACATTATTGCTATTTGGAATTATTTTTTGATCTGACACAGCTTCAAAGATATCACTATCTTGAGACATTTTCAGAAATGAAAAGAGCAAAACAAAAATGCAATCAAAATGCACCAGTTCCTTTGATTCCCTTATACAGTCTCTCCAACTTTAATGATGTAATGAAAATACTTGGATTTCTGACTGGGTTCCCACTTCTAATGAGTTGCCACAATATGACGAGCCTGGACAGCAGAGTCAGGCCATCTCACTGTTTCTGATCCACCAAAGTCAATGAACTCCCTCAGCTTGAGTCCAGACATCAAATTTTCTGCTGGAAGTGTGTGGCAAGCCCAGTCTGGGTTCAGCTGAGCAGCCTGCAGGTTTCCCAGCTCACTCCAGTGTCAGATCATGATTACAAGAGCCAGCAACAGGCACCAAGCAAAGGCACTTCCAGCAGAAAATAAAAAAGCTACAAACACCACAATTACACACAGGTCATGGGTTGTTTTCTCAAGTGCAGAGAGGCCATCTGTGTGAGCCAAATCCTGTTCAGATGATCCTGATGGAGGAGAAACAAAATCTCCCATACAAATAGAGTTAGGTGGTGGTCTTCAAAGGCAATAAATGTAGGGCTGGTTTATAGAAGAGACTAATATGCAGCACGTTGGCTTGACTCCACATCTAAGACCACTGACTTAAGCCTGGATCAGCCCTTATGGGATCTGGAACAGTTGCATGCAATGTTATGAGGTGTAAAGCTGGGACAGACTACCTGCACCAACAACAAATGCTCTTCTTTGGTCTTTTGCTGCTGCAACTTATACTGTGCCTAGGATCAGCTGACAACATCTACTAAGTTATATGTTTAAGAGATCAATGAAGAAAATCAACAAAACATAGGATGTTCTTATATTAAGCTCTAGAAATGACCTCTAATTTAGGAATCACAAGCTGGACAAGAGAAATTGAGATGCTTACAATGCCAAATGCATACTATATACATATTTAACCCTACACCAAATCTAATCTTTTGCTTTAATTAAAAAATGAACTGAAGAGAGTAATGCAGCAACCCTTTGGGTGCAAGGCAACAGGAGAAAAAGGTAATGCAGAAACAATTCCTCTCCTGTGGCTGCACTTCACTTATATTTTAATCCCTATCAGTAACTCAGCAACCCAGCTCTAATAAAATCTGAAACTTTTCCTTTGCATGGTAACACATTCAAGCTTTTAGGAGGGTGAAAGGGGAATTAATATTGCATTGATTTTTTTTATTAATTATGCAAATCATTAACTGATTTTCCACCAGCCTGACTCAGTCTTAATAAAATACACAAACACAGGGATATTCTAAGACCTTCATTTAGATAGATAATTAGGTGTTGCCCATAGCAATTATCTTTCCCAAAGGATGTTCACAGAGAGAAAGATATATGAGGGTTCTTATTTTGTGCTTTAATTCTTTATATTAATGGATAACCAGAATATAAAATTATTCAAACATATTTGCCTAAAAAAAAAAAATCATATTTCAATTCATAAATTGAAGATGAAAAATTCTTTTCAAAATATTTTATACTGATTGACATTAATCATGATTAATAAAAAATGTAAATGGGCATTTTATATTCTCTTCCTTTTAAGTAGCTGCGTACTTGGTCACTGTCGTTTTGACACACTTCCAGGGAAGCATGAACACGCAATATTAGGAATGACCACAACTAGATACCACGTTACATTTTCCAGCCACACCAAAGTTCTTCCTAAGATTTAGCTCTCAGACACCAAACCAAAAGCTGTGCTGAGCAGCTTATTTGGCTTCCAAGTATCTGAAGGATAGAGCAAAGCAATATTTTTGTGAAACTTTACTGTCAGCATTCTTGTCTTCACAAGGAATTTTATAGACTTTATCAACTGCACAGTATCAGTAACTGCAGCCAGTGCTGCTTTTATCTGATCTCTGATGTATTAAGCAAATTCCCACTATAATGTGGAATAAGCCAGGAGTAAGTTTTTCTGGGTTGTATCACACCCTCTGTCTCCTAAGCAATGGTGCACCAAAAGTTGCTTCTGTCCTACCTTAATTTCATATGCTCGCATTTACACTTTGAGATTTTTTTCCCGTCCTCTTTTATCCAGAAACAGCAGCTCCATCCCAGTCCCAGCGGCACTGAACGCTGCCACCGACGCCAGAGGAGCCGCACCCCAGGTCTCTCCAAGTAACCGGGGCCAGAAAGCTCCGTTTTTCCCAAATCCCCGTTCCAACAACAGCGAAGCGCCTGAGCTGTGACTCCACAAAAGCGGCGTTTATTCTGCAAGCCAGGACCGATCCCGGGGCCGGGCAGCGAGGATTCCATCCCGCACTTCCCGTGCTCACCCCGCTCCTCACCTGTGCGCCTCCCGCAATTCCCGTACCCATCCCTTTCCTCACCTCTGAGCATCCCGCAATTCCCGCGCCCATCCCACTCCTCACCTGTGCGCATCCCACACTCTCCGTGCGCATCCCGCTCCTGCCGTGCCCATGCTCCCCTCACCTGTGCGCATCCCGCTCCTCCCGTGCCCACCCCGCTCCTCACCTGCCGGGCGGGGTCCCGCGGGCTCGGTGCCGCCTCCAGGGATCCGGCTCTGCGCGGCGCGGGGTGCATGGCCGGGCAGGCTCAGGGCAGCGCCCGGCCCCGCCGGCTTTATGCAGGGGCGAGAGCCGCCCCTGAGCGAGGGGAGGGATGCAGGGAGGCGGGGGAAGGCGCTGCCCGGCCCAGCTGGGAAAGGGGCGCCTTGCCCCTCTCCACGATATTCACTCGATTTGCAGAGCAGCGATGCTCGGACGCAGCCACCACCCCGCTCCCCGTCACCGCATCCCGGGAAAAGCCCGCACAAGAAGAATCCCTTTGCCTCCTGACTTACACCTCCTCGGTCACCCGGACAGGGTCACTCAAGAGGGGTCACAGGAGACTGACTCTTCGTGGGTAACTCCAGGGGTTCTGCAGTTAACATAAATTTGCACCCCACGGGGCTGAGGGGAGCGAGCATTCGGATGGAGGGGGCTCACACAGGTGAGCCCATCTCCATGGTGTTCACACGGCTGCTTCCCAGCACTTGTGCACTCCCTGTAAAATGCTCTGTACGCTGCTGTGGGAAAGGGAAGGCAAGCTGCATCAGGAGTGAGAGGTGGTAAGGGATGGGCCTGGAGCTGAGGGCTCTGAGCAAAGCAGCCTCCAAGGCTATGGGGGGCCCAGCAGTGGTGGACACCCCTCAATTCTCGACAGCTCATAGTGCAGGTTGTAATCCCAAGGAGGAACACAGTGTGCAGATGTATCGAGCTCTTCACTAAAAACAGCAGTGCATTTCTGCTGTGGAAATAAATTGCAGCGTATTACTTCTTTTCTCAAAACCTCCTGTGCATACAGGAAGAATAACTATGTTTCTATTAGCAGAAAAGTACATCCTTTCATATCATTCATGTTGTCATTTATTTTCTGCATATATCTAGATGTGTTTATAACATAAAAACCCATGGGTTTTCGACTCCAATCCTCACTGTCTCATCTCAGGTCAACTTGGCAACATTAAGATAAGGGGATTTTTCACAGCAGGAGAAGCCAAAACTTTCCCTGGGAACATAATCTCTTGGAGTTGTTAGGGGTCTCTTGGGGAGGAGAGATTGATTATTTTCTATTTGAGCTGTCCAAACCCAAAGACTCTGATCCTTTTTTAATATTTTTTTCAAAAGAACCTTTCAAAGAATGCTCAAAATCAGCAGCAACTAGTTTCACTCTAATATACTCAAGTGTCTGGAAAAATCCCCAGTATCTTTCTCTTCAGTGCCTAAAAAGGTTTCAAGCTTTTTTTTCAGCTAGATCCCTTAGACACCGGTGTCACACACCTGGTAAATCATATTGATGAAGCCAATATACAGGGTGAGACCTAACCCAGGCAGGCACAGTCAACTTGCACAACATCTGCAATGATATCAGAGTCTTCTTTCTTCCTGGAAGGCACCGAACTTCAAACAATCCTGTTTCTAAGAGGACTGAGGGTGACTAGCTCAGCCCTTCAGACACAGCATGGGATTGAAAGAACATGGCTGTGAATGACGACATAACTGGAAAAACCTTTTTTGTTTCCAGTTTGCTAATAGGACATATTTCGTCAGCAGATGCTTCAATTTTCCCTGCATAAAGAAAATGCAGTATTTATCAATATATGTCTTATCTCTACAACAGGCATTTCACTTCCTTCCTGAAGAATGAATCTCCCCATCAAATGAGCTGACTCAGAAAACAAACAGTTTGTAGGATCTGTACCCAGACTCCTAAGTGTGTGAGAGCCTGGTGTTAATGATGAATCTGTAAACATGGGCACAGTAAGACACTTATGATAGAACATGACTAATCTGTCAATTTTCCCTAGCTCAAATGATGCAGTAATAACGGGGAACCCACGGGCAGCCTGACCTCTAACTGCTGAAACAATGGGAATGAGGTCAGGAATGGCCAAGGAAATTTAACCTAATATGAAATTTATCAGTTACATAATGAAATAACTGGGGTGCCCAGAGTTTTGGGGAGCAGATTAAAGCTGATTCACTGGTTTAGTAAGAAGTGCTTGTTCACCACAGCCAATGCCCCGTGGTCTGAAAGGGCAGAACCACAAAGCATGAACAGACTCAATTACAGCCCGTTTCCACTGGGTGCTCGCTGGAGCCTGCCCTGCTCCTCTCCACACAGGGTTTCCAGCTCCTAGGAATCTGTGGATGGCTTTACAGGAGAACTACTTAAAAGGTTTTATCCAAAAGCTGAATCTTCACAGTTCTAGGATTGCAGGGTTTTTGAAAACCCTCACTCTGACACTAGCACAGCTGCTGCTTTGTGTTTTCACACACAGAGAAAAATTTCTACCTTTTCCCAAAAGCTGATAGCATATTCTACCATTTAAGAATGGTAAAATGGGCCCCTCACCACAGAAGAGAGCAGTATGGCACAGCAGTCAGGTATGGAGCACGACACAAACAGGGCAGCAAAATGCACAGGAGCTCCCCTGCTCGTCCTGGCAGGAGGTGGCACAAGCAAACACTGACCCAGAGAAGGTCTGAAATCTGACCTCGTTGGTCTGCAGGAGCACCGAGGCAAAGGAAGGCCAAAGGTTTTCAGTGGGATGTCAGACATCTACACAGACCCTGAGGTGAGAAGGAACTGTGAAGGACAGAGGCAACTGGGGCATCACAACCATAGGGAGAGAGGCCTCCCCTTATGCCACAGGAGATAAGGCAATAAGGTGATTGATTTTTCTCTAAAGCCTGCAGGAGATTTCTCACATATAGCCTCTCATGCAGATAAAGCCCTCCAGACAGACAATCAGCACCTGAGGATGGAGCACAGGTCTGACCCTGCTCAAAAGTGGGTCAAGCTGATCACGTTTTGCTGGACAGGGCTTTGCCATGTGCAGCTGCCACAAAACCTCTCGCTGGCACAGAGCAACCACGGCACTGGGAAGGCTACCAGAGTGGCTTTCAGCTACATTTTCCCTCATAATTCCTCATTAAACAAATTCTCCTCACTCAGATCCAAGTGGCAGGGTGGTATCAGACTGAAGTCTGATGTTTTCTCAGTCCTTTGCTGGAGTAGCTCCAGGAACATCAAGCAGCTCAAGAAGAGACCACAAGTCTATCCCTCCTTCTCATCTGCTAGCTCAGAGGTGACTCTGCTCTAGTTTTCAGAAATTTTCTCTTTTGTTCTTCGAAGCAAAAACTTGACAGCAGAGTTTGCAACCAAACAGTGCCTCTGACACTTGGGGGTACACAGTTGTAGATAAATGCTCTGGAGATGTTTAGGCTGAGAAGTATTAAAACCAAGCTGGCACACCTGCACCTCTTCTCCTCCCTAGAGAGCCACACAGTAAAGGGACACTTTTTCCTCTCTGAAACACAGCAACATAAACCTTCTGCCCTACCTCCTCTTCCTCCCACTCTGAGAAAGTTTGCTCTCTGTGGGTCAACTAGGTAGGGACTCAACTAACCTGGCACATCTTTCCAGACATGGCACAAGTCTTGTATTTAGCAACACTCTGAGGAAGCAGGTCTGGGAGGGGAAAATAAGGGTGAAAAAAAGAAAAATCAGTGTAGTGGAGGGGTTCTGCACTGGGGGAGAGATAGAGTCAGAGGATGATCTTGTTGAACTTGTCAGGCATGAGCCCTGGAAAAGCAGGTTGAGAACATTCTCTAAGGATATTAATCTTCTGCTGAAATATAAGATTATCTACCTGAATGCAGCAAGACTGAAGGAGAGAATCAGTCAGCACTAAAATGTTCTCAAGCCCATCAAGGTCATCAGTGGGAATTACCTGATCTCCCCATGTGATAGGAGAAAGTGCTCTAATCTCCAATAAGGCAATTTCACAACATTACTTCTGAGGTATAAACCCCCTTGGACTTTATTTGGCCCAGGCATCTGCCTTTCCAAGCAGGACCATTTGTCTGAGGCAAAGGGGCCACTTGAAACTTTTCCAGAAAAAGGTATGAAGTGGTAACTCTCTGAACAAAACAGGTTTAATACAAGTTAGTACCAAGTCCACTTTAATTATAATTACTTTCTCCAGAGCACACACCTGAAAATTCTAATCACAGCCCTCTGACTTTCTGTTAATTAACTGCTGCAGACAAGTTATGCCTTAAGAATCTCATGGCTCTTAGACAAGCACTGTGGAAGTTAAAGGGAAGAGTGAAGATGAACATCATGCAGGCCTCTGCACAGTTTGTTTTCCAGTATGGGTTTTATGGATCTTCCTCATATTCTGATTGAATTTTTTCAATGCCCTTTTATACTGATGCCCAAAAAAGTGCTGGTCTGAAAGTCTGGCTTGTTTTCTTCTACTGATTTTTAATATTTATAAAGCATTTATTGTCACAACATCTAATCAACAGCATTAACTTCCAATCACTTTCCAACCTTCATTCTCTCAACCTTTGACTTCTCTCACCTAAATGAGGTAACCTGTCATTGTGGCATTTACCTAAATGCAGGGAGTTAAAAAGCTCCAAATCCAAAGCTTTTCAAATTTTCAAAGAAATGTATGGATCTGAAATCTTGAAGTCTTTCTACAGACAATTCTTCCATTTTCTCTCTTCTTCTGCCAACCACAGTTCTCCCAACAAACACTTCCCAGAGCAATTCACGCAGCCTTTCACCAGCATGAGGCTGTGACACACCCTGAACTCTGAGTAACCTCCGAGAAATGTCTCAGGCCCTGAGAATGGAACCACATCCCCATGAGAGTGGTTTAGCAATGTTAACGAATCATGCTACTGAATAGTTGTTGATTAATAAAGCATTTCATTCATAACCAGTTAATATGGGACAAAAGGAAAAGGGGGGCTTAAATTATGCCATTATTTAAAACATTTACTGATATCTTTTTCCAATGAAAAGTCCAAGAACCAATGAGGTAAATTACCCTCTCATCGTGTCTCAGCCAGCTGTAGTATCAACAGCCTTCAAGCACACTTATTTTGAAAAGCCAGAGCTGCTGTGTAAACCTACTGAAGCACATCCAGCCAACAGACCATTCACTGTTTGTATATTTGCTTTGGACTATTTAAAGAAGTAATATTAGCCCTTTCATTTGAGGCAGGAAATATTTTTCATTTCATAAAAGCTAAATAAAATCACAAGTGACATGAGTAACTTGCTGCTCTGAGGAAATAAGGCGTAGTTTTACCTGACAACACCTTTGTAAAATCTTTACAAAAGGTTAGTTTAGATACTGCAGGGACAATGGACAAACCAGGCTCTGATTTGTTTTCTCTAGGGAAAATAATATCACAAAATTAATATCAATCAGCTATGTGTAGTCTGGCTGACAGCCAAAGTCCTGAAAGAGCTCTTTGCTCCAATTACTCTGGAGTTACTGGGTACAGAAACGCCAATTACAACTTTCTTTATTTCCTGATCTGTTCTGAGTTGGTCAAGTCACCTCAAGTTAAATGTGGCCCCCCATGAGCAAACAGAGATTCTCTGTGTTACTAGAGCAAACAGGATTTAGGACCATCAGGATGCCAGGACCATCAACCAAGGATGGGAAAAACCAAGAGGAAAAGCTCAATGTGAGATACAATTATTCACTCCCAAAAATTTAGAGAGGTTTATTAAAACCTTACCAAAAAATACGAGAGAAGACTGAATAGAGAAAATATTACAGTGCCGGGAGCAAAGGATTTTTCCCACCATGTGCTCCCCACACTATGGGAGTGTCGCCTTTTAACCCTTTAGCCCCTCCCAAAGTTCTGTCCATCTACCCCTTCTTGGCTGTCCAGTGGTGGAGGTTACTTCCTTAAATCTTGATTGGAGGTCAGTGTTGCCATAGTGACAACCCAACCCTCCCAAAGTTCCCAAACCCAGGCTGTCCCCTGATAACAACACCAGGGGGTAAAACAGAACTATAAATCTATTAAACTTTTCTTAACATATACACATGATATCTGCCTTTTAATTGTGAAAATCAACCATTGCATTACTCATCTATCACATTCAACAAACTGATCTACCTGCTGCCTGGAAATGAAGTGCAGCCTGGAGAGGATGAGGAAATGCTGCATGGAGCTTTGCAGATTCTGCTCTGCTCGCCCTCCAACCCCTGTAGCTCAGGCAGGGCTGAGGGGGAGGCTCTCAGCTGGTTTCACAGCAGGCTGAGCCAGGTCACAGCTCTGCACTGCACCAGTCAGCTCCGGAGCCCTGGCAAGGGTGGCAAGGCTGAGAAGCTGCTTGGTGCTGATGGCTCTGGCACCAGGTACAGGGTGCAAAATGCCCAACCTGAAAATGAAAGACAAAGCATCCAAAAAGAGAAGAGTGAGAGCCTAAGGCAGCCTCAGCCACCACCACTGAAAACAGCCCCTCATGGCATTCAGGGATTGCTTCTGACCAGGTCCTGATACTTCTCCATAACTTAAACCCAAATTATAGTAGAAGTGGACTCCATTCATTGAGGAACCACCCTGGTACCATTATTTCTACTACATTATCATTACAAAACCTCAGGAATTATCCAGTGCTTTCACATCACAGACAAACACAAAGCAAAATAGTCAAATGCATAAATAACCGTGCTGATAAGAGCAGTCACAGAGTGTTTGTTAACCTCAGCCTGTTGGCCTAATTAGTAGAACAGCAGCATATTGTGTATTCAGAGTGAGGTGGAGAAGTGAACAAAGGGGAAAGCTTTGTACTCGCTAATGATATGAGTAAGCAGAGCTCAGAAAGCGATTCAGCAGGCTTTGATCCTCTCGGGAAAGAGAACAAGAGCTCTCCAGGTACTTCTGACACAGCCTGGCCATGGGCTTGCACCAGTAACCAGCCTCGCTGTACTCACATTCATTTAGAAATGTATCAAGATTAGATTTGCGGAATGTAAGAAGCAGGCAGACTGTGTTTCGTGTGTTTCACACACCCTAAACATAGCCAGGCCAAGGGAAATCAAGAGATGACTCCAAGGCCCAAACAATCACAGAAGACATTGGGTTTGCCTGTCACAGCAAGTTTTTGGTGTGTTTCATCCCCGTGCTGAAGATGATCAGCCTTTCTGAAACAGAGGACATGGTCAGATTGTTCATTCCTGGCCCTTCTGTTAAACTCCCTCAGGGTTCACACCAAAGTGAGCTCACAGGAGCATTCTCTGTTCACAGATTTCAGACACCCCCCATCCACTGAAGCCCTGAAATCACACAGGAACCAGATGACAGAGGGCAGCCTCTGGTCTAGACAGTGGCCATTGACCAGCATGAACAACATAAATTAAATCACAGTCACTTTTTGCTCCAGGGATGAAAACCAGCAATGTAAACCCATCAATTCACAGCAGCAACACTAAACACACTGGCAATTGTGAAATGTCCAAATGTCCAGCCTCAGAGCTGTGAAACACATCATCATTTCCATGACTGGAAAAAAGTTGTTCATCTTGCTGCGTTCTCATGAAAGATGTTTTTTTCCCCTCTAAATTTCTTTTATCTTATTAGATTTTAGCTCTCATTATAGTTAGGACAATTTTGTATTGGGGCAAAATTAATTAGTTTGGATCAAAGTAAGACTCCTTGAAATGTAACACTAATGAGTCTCATCTGCCTGATTAGAGAGCTTTGCTTTTAGGAACACTAGGTACAAAATTTTATTTCAGAGAAATAAAACATTATAAGATTATTTAAGGTTAAAAGCATTAGCTAAATAATAACCAGGATCATGGATAAAAGATTAGGGTGGCAAACTGTGAGCAGATTGACAAGAGGATGCAAGTGTAGACCAGGCTAATGAGGATTTGTCAAAGAGGTGCAAGCAGAGCTCAGTGCACTTCACAACAATATATTAGTGAACTGACACTATGCCTCCCATCTGTTCACAATTCTTTTCACCTATTCATATGCTTGTAGGGACTAAATGGAAAAGAGTTACGGATTGGAGAAGACAGGACCAACTTTTAGAAAGAAAAGATGGGAAAAATGTTCATTCTGGATGAGTCAAACTAATCTTTAATATCTGGCAAACTACATGGACAAAATATTTGCTTATTTTTAAATCTGATTTTAGTCAAGAATAAGTTGTGTTCATCAATTTTGACTTTGCTTGATGTGAGAATTACTCCAGAGAACAAAGGGGGTTAAATAGATTGGGTATTTCTCATTTTTATTAAGCTTCTTCACCCCACCCACTTTATCTTACCCCATTAGTACAAACAGTTAAAAAAATACAACCTAGAATTAACTTTCCGAAAGACAGGGACAAATTCACCTGAAAACCACGTGGTAAATGGAGTTACCAGAGATTTTCTGGTAAATTTGGCATAGCACACTATAAATGACATCTGCACAGCCACAGGCTGGGTCATTTGTGAAAGACAAACACATGACATAAGCACATGCAATAGAATATAAGGGAACTGCCTTCCCCAAAGTGACATCACTCTCCACAAACCTCTCCAGCACAGACACAGACCAGGAATGAAGATGTGGTGCTTGGAGAGGGCAGGTCCCAGCTGCTGGCAGAAACAGCTCCGTGTGAGAGGAGGCAGGAAGCCCACAACTGGACAAGGATATGCCTTTACACAATGTCTGTGGCCAAAGAAACCATTTGTGAGTGTGCTCTCAAAGCCACCCAGGCAGGTGCTGAGCAGTACAGCTGAAGAGGCACCACCTCTGGCTGGTGGAAAACCATCCAGAGCTGCTGTGGGATCACACCGAGGCACCGAGGCCTTGCACAGCTTTAGGCAGTTACACACAAAAAGCCTTTGGATAAACCAAGAGCTAAATTCAAACCTCTTTTACCTCTTTCCTCTGTTTTGATAAGGTTTCAACTCAAACATTACCACATTTTGTCAAAATTATCTTGTTGACCTGCAACAGGAAACACTGAAACCTTGAAGTTTTTATCCTTTTGCAACCTAACACTGGAATTCAAATTTTAAAAATCTCATTTCAAACACCCATGTGTCATCCTCTTCTGATGCCATGCATACTGCACCTGTGCATAATATTGCCAGCCTTCTGCATTAAGTCAACAACAACAACAAAGACCACTGTGCCTGTTATTCATAAGCTTTTTGTTATCTCACGGAAGAAGCAAAAGGGCCCAGAGCATGTGTGGGAAGGAAAGACCTTTGTTTAATTTAATTATATTTACTTCTTTCAAGTCTAATAAACTCCGGGATCAGGAGACCAGAACTGATTAATTAAATCATGACAGCATTTCCTTTACCCTGTGTGGGCAATCACGTCATGCTGTGTCACATTCAGCAGGTTCTTCCAACAAAGCACCCTCAACCTTCACACTGTGGACAAGAAATAAGTCTGCCTCCCAGGTGACACTGCAGTATTAAGAGCTCTTCTAATGTAAAAGCTGACAGCTGTGGAGTAGCACTGTGGTTATTTTCAATACTTCCATCGTGGGGGTTGACCCCAGATCTGTTGGTTAAAGCTACTGATAATGCTGCAATAAAAGATCTGGTTCTGCTCTTTATGTTCATCCCTGAGTGCTGGAGGGAAGAGGGAAGCGAGCAGTGTGGGCTCCAAAGCACATGTGCACAGACACGCTGCTGGATGCTGTCCTGACCCACCTGCTCTGGTGTCCAGAAAGGCTGGAGAAGCAGGAAAGCTGCAAGAAGTTTGCCTCTCAGAGTTACCCCTGGCTGCTGCTGCTTGTGTCCGTAAGCACGTGGACTGTGCAGGAATTGGCCTGGACAACTCCAACCTCTCTCCAGAGCGACCCAACGCCAGCATATTTTGCATCTATCTCCCATCTTCTATTTAAGAGTTGTGAGAACTTCTCCAATAAGAGAAGAAGGAAAAGAACAAATCTTCCCTTCATTTGGGCTTGAGACTTTCCCATGAGAGCAGCTCACACTACACAGTGCCAATACATTTATGTCTCTCAAAGATTTTCCTTGGACCTATACCATTTGTCAGCTCATAGGCAATTTCCTGTGTTTCTTTTTGTCTGCTCAGAAATGTCTTCTATCTACTAACATCACAAAACCAGACTCCTCCCTTGCTCTTCCATGTTTTCTCAATTCATTTTTCTCTTTCCTATTATTCCAGCCTTTTCTGTCCACTACTGTTCCTTTCAGCCATTGTAATGCTTCATCCCAAATGACAAAACTGAGTAATTTTGCAGTATTTTTATTCCCACCTAATCTGAAGTGTTTGTCCTTCTTTTCTACTCTTTTAACTATTAAATCAAAATCTTTACTAATCAAGTCGGCATAAACTCAAAATGTCTTCCCATGGTTCCTGTGTTCCTCCTTCCCACCTGACTAATGAGGAAACTCTCTGATGTTGAATAAAAGAGTTTGTGCACTACAAAGAATTTTTAATGGAAAATGAAACCTTCTGACATCACTGGCTAATTATAATGCAGCACTGTGGCTGTATTGCAGGGCAGGATAAAAGTGTGCATGGTATTTCCTGTGTGTTTCAATTATCCTCCTATTGACAGAAGATAGGGCAACTGGTCTACTGCTGGAGGCCAGGAAATTATTTTTCTGATTTCATTGCAATAATTGACAAAAGCATTTCCTTTCTATCTAAGGTTAACAGATGGCTTGTTAAAGTTACATCTTCTTTAAACAGAGCTGTCACCAAAAATTATATACATGACAACAAAAATAATATTGATACAAACTCACTGCAAAATTAAAATGAAGTTTGCATAACCTAAAGCACAGAATAAATTACTGCCAGTATTGCAACACGGAATACCAAGGTGCATTTGCTTTTCTAAGATTTCCTTGGAAACTGGATGAAGGGACATAAACTGGGGAAGTGTCAACATGGGACTTAAGTTACCATGGGCACAAAGATGCAGGCAGTCACCGTGCCTGTGCCAGGAGCAGGCTGCTGCAGACCAGTGGGCAACACAAGCACCAGCCCTGCAGGACTCTGCTTTCACATCTTGCCTCTGTCATGCTCAAGACCTGTGCCAGGCAAGGTGACTCTGCCTCGCCTCCATCATGATTTAGCTCCCTGATGCCTCACCCAGCCAGCAAAAAACAAGGGGGGAGAGTGGGTAAATTAAAAAAAGAAATTAAAAAAACATCCAGCAATACTCATTAGCCCATCTGCTGTGGTTTTTAAGACCTCATGTTCACCTTAAGCTTTTCTCATTTCCATAAGAGCAGGAGAAACTGCAAAGGAAATTCAGCTTTGAAAACAGAAAATGTAATCCGTGTTAGATTTTTGATAGGTGACTGTGCATCAGCTATTCCACCTGGACAAATCTAGAATGCAAACATAATTACTGATATGGAATACCTTTCTCCTTCAACATCACACTTATTTTTTGTCCTCCTTGTCAGGATTCTTCCAGGTTTTTGCCTATTTTCCTTCTTTCTCCAGTATCACTTAATGTTTTTTCTTTCTCTACTGTCTTCTCTTCACAGCCTCCTACCACTCTTGCTATTTCTTTGCGAGCTCTTTCACAGTAGCCTTTGCATGAAATTCAGCTCTCAGACTTTACTGAGCCATCACTAAGACATGCAGCTCACATGCAATGACCTGGGAGAAAGAAAAATGGAGCCACACTGGGTTTTCCCTGCGTTCATTCATTTTCTCCACGGTAACAACTCAGAAGAAAACCTATTCTCTTACCCATCTCAGATGTCAGGTTATAAAACCAGGTTTTCTTGTGCAAAAGTGAATCAGGGAGGAAAACAAAAGGAGGAGTAGGAGCAGTATTTCCCATTGCAAATCCTCTGTTGATAGCTGTTGGCAGTAACCTGGTTTGTTTTGGCATGCTGGTGGTGATGTCAGGTTTGCTCAGCTCACGCCCCGTCGGCTCTGACTGAGGGGCTTCGCTCACTGCAGGGCTGAGGCACGTGGCTGCCCGGGCTTGCCTTCGCATGAAGGAGTTTTGGGAAATTGTATAACATCACAGCAGACTGGTCCTTGCCCCAGGTGTACCAGGTTCTTCCTTTCTCATTGACTTCAGCAGAGCACGTGAATTTCATCACCCTCTCCAACAAAATGAAAAGTAAACAACGAGCACTGAAAAAGGAGTTTTAATTTTGAGGAGGGAATTAAAGGATGCATTAGGGAACTGCTAAAAGACTCTGCTCTAGAAAAAAAAGAAAAAGGCAAATTCTTCAGTGAAAAATAAAAGAGAGACTGCTGTTTCTGTAACTCCCAGTAGCAGCCAAAATAAGGGTAGTGAGAAAGAGCACAGATTTTCCAGGCAAACAAAACCACAGTAACACCTCCATACCTTTTAAGGCCAACATAATAAACCATGAAGATACTTCACTTAGAAATAAAGATGTTATCTTATTATTTCTTTTGGATGCAGGTTAGTTTCAGTGACTATAACAGGGCAGTTTCATCTTACAAAGGACTCACTACAGCACTTAGATAAAATATGAACTAAAATAGTAATGTCAGAAAATTAAGCAAGCAGAGTGACATGGAAATGGAGAAGCACAGAAAAAAGCTTTTCAGGTTTCATGGTTTAGTCTACCAGAAAGGACAAATTTGCATCATGAATATTGGGCAAGCATTAGGATATCAGCAACCACCTCCTTGCACTGCCAAAGGAGCAGATAAAGCATTCCAATGCCACTGGGTTTTTTTCCCACATCCAAAATTTCTTTGGTTTTGTGGTGCTTTGTCCCACCAGCAAAAAGTTACAATGTGGGATAAAGAAGCCACATGTGCAAAAAAGTTGAGTCAAGAGAATGTTAGAATCCTATCTTTGAATGGAATTATTATATGGATCTATTAAGACTTATTTAAAATAAAGCCTTCCAGTATGCTTTCTGCCTCAATTTTCTATGACTGCTCTCATGCCACGTGTCACATCCAGCTCTGTCCAGGCAGGATTGAGTTCCTGCTGCTTTAGTTCAGTGCTTCAGATACCCACTTTTGCTCAGAGCTCTGCACAGAGCAGTGACAAATACTGCTCATTTCTCCCCAAAGGAGGATGTTCTGGAGTTAATCAGATCTTTGGTCTGGAAGAAAGCTGCTCACCTGCCTGTAGACAGACAGCTAACCATCCTGAATCAACTGGCCTAGAGAGCTCAGGCTTGTCAGTGGGTGTCAAAACAGGTCTAGGAGAGGCAATTAAAAAAAATACCTAACTCAAAACCCAAACACCTACCAAACCCTCCCTGCCCCTCCCCAGAAAAACCCAACCCCACCAAAACCCCAAACACATGCTGCTCATGAAGCACAGGCCAAGGGAGGTCCCTGCTGGCAGGATGATGAAACACACGTGCACCATTTCCAAACACATCATCCACCTACCCCCAGAAATAATTTCTCCCCTCTCTGAACCCCACAATCATGGCACAGTTACCTTGCAGTCACCCTGGCACCAGCCTCACTCCCCAAGGCAGCACCACACCCACTGCACAAGGGGAGGGCAAAGAGGGAATCCCAATCTCCAATTCACCATGGTTATATAGGATATAAATTCCCAGCATACCTGAATTATCATTCTGCTGAAGCAAGGCTGACTGACCATTCCTGCAGCTCCTTCTGTGGCAGTGAGCAGGAGGATGGGACCCACCTGGGCTCCCACATGACATCAATCATTTTTTCTGTCACACGACAGGCACCAGATATCAGAAACACTTAACAGTTCATCAGCCAACACTGGATACTGATGTATTGAAAAGGAGAAGGAACAAAATAAAACAACAGATCTTGCCTCAGCTTTTTTTTCTATATGAAGTTACAAGGCTACTGCAGAATTTCAACTATGACAAATTTCAGGAGATGCACACCAGAAATAATTCTTCACTACGGTGGAAGACACTTCTGATACAGCTGGAGACAAAAATGTTTATGGAATGAGACACATGGTAACTTCCAGAACATAAAAATGACTATGCAAAAAAAAGCAAGAGTTAAAATAAATATTCAATGAAGGAAAACATATTTTACAGCACACAGATATTATGAAGAGGTTTGATTTTCCTCTAACAACTGACACACTTAAGAGTAACAGACATTTCCAGTGGCTCAGAAAATAAATTTAATTGACACTAGAATGAAGGAAAGTATACAGGGTTTTTTTTTATAAAGAAGCTTTATTACAAATCTGTAGGTTTAAGAAAATATCCCAAAACTGTCAAAGTAGTATGAAAAATGGTGTCATCTGATTCACAGTCACCAGTTTTCTCCAACAAACATAGCATACAAAAATTGATATAAACCACAGCAATTCTTTTTGGCGACACAAGTCAGGTATTTGCAATTCCAAATTCCCTGCTAACAACTAAGATGCTGCTGGCAGGGGAAGATTGAATTGCACTGGTTTTGAAAACTGGAGGTTGGGATGGAAAGGTTATATATACATATACACATACTGTATTTTACCACATGTCCAGGTAACTCTGGTAACACAACATGGCCCAGCACAACATTAAAATCTGTAAAATCTGGAGAGCCAGGGAATGTGTGTATCTGACATTAAGTTATTCTCTATGCTCTGGTTCCCATTTGCTTTTACATCTCAAACCTAATAAAGGCCAATTGTTTCCCACTCTAATTTACAAAAACAGTGAAGCTGATGTGCTGCTGTGCTGTCTCTTCAGACTCAGAATGTGTCAGGTCCACAGCATGCAGACACAGGATCTAAAAATGCAATGCAGTTAAAATATCATATAATAAAGTTTTAGGAGATTGTACACTGAATTTCCTGCAAGTGACCTAACACCCCAACCTCCCCCGTGGAAAACATGGCATTTTTCATGCCATTCTGAGATAATTCATACAAGAAATCAAGAAGGAAAGAATTGATATGTTACACTCCTACACTGAAGCACAGACTGCTGCAGAAAACCTCAAAGGTCTGCAAGTATATCAGGGATTGAATCCAAAGCTACCCTGTAACTCTTAACTGTGGGTAGTTACCTGCAGTGGCTGGAAGCTGCAGCACAGACCATTGGGAACAATATTCTCAAATCCTTTGAGCTGCACAGGACTGAGACACCACAGCTCAGAGCTGCAGTGAAGATGAGGCTTCAGTAGAGGTGTGAAGATTTCAAAGGAGCAGAATAAAACTGTTTCTGTTACAGTACCTGCTCAAAGTACTGATATGATCTAAAAAAATCCCCAAACAACTCAATAATTTAACTGTTTTTATCAGATGCTTGAAGGGGATTTCTATTGAGCAATCCTCCTTTTGCCAACAGCAACTTGAAAGAAACCAGCACCATGTTAAAGAACTACTCAGTGCATTTCATTCATTTTGCTCTTTCAACTTCAGTTGAAAAGCACAGAACTGAGAGTTACTCAAAGAAAAGTACTCTGCAGGAGAGAAATTAGAAATCAACACCCTCTCACTACCAGAGCAACCAGGATGGAAGATGTAGAAGTGATTTACAGTCATTTCCTTCCCCTTGCAGGCCAGGTTAACCCTAGGTTAATCAGGGCTACCCAGAACATTTCTTAAAAGCCACCTGCTGCTAAAGAGGTTGCCTCATTCTCCTGCATTTACTGAAAACTTGATTTCTGAAATGCTGTAATGAAACAGTCGAAAATCTTCATTCCAAAGAAGGAAAATAATTTCATGTACATTCTTAGGTGTGAACCTTCAGGCTTGGGAAACGTTTTTCCAGATTGTCAGCAAGTGTCTGATCAGCCTCACGCAGGACTTCAAGGAAATTCTCCACCTGCAAATAAAAAACACACACAAGGAGAAAAAAAAAAAAGCCAAAACCAACTTGCATGGAACACAGAATTCTTATACTGGCACAGAGGTTCTTTCTACTTCTGTGCCTTCCATATAAGAGCTGCCAGCAGCAGTCACTGCAATGAATAATGGAAAATGCCCCACAGTAGCTACCTTCCCCCTAAACCTCACAATTCCAGCTGATCCAAATTTCAAAATGGTACCACTTTCCTCAAACCCTTACTTTCTTGTTTAAAAGAAACACAGAAACTTCTCTCACCCAGAGAAAAGCTCCCTATGAAAAATATTTAGAATAAGTCTTCTACAAAAATATACAGGACAACTTTTCAGCTAGGATAAATTTTCAGACATCCATTCACATGAGCACAGTTTGGCCCTGGCATCAGCTGATGATCTCAGCAAAGCTCTGGCTGAAGTGAGAACAGACAGAGGAGGGTAAGACTGTTTGGCACTGGATGGTGTTTTACCTGTGCTGGAGCAATTCTGTCCTGTTTGTATATCAGATTTGGCAAGGTCCTGCCACCCAAGGAGCACTTTTTCAGCTGTGTCACAGACCTTGTTGCATACTCACCGAAGCAGAATACAGAGGTAAGAGGTTCTGAAAAGCACAGGAGCATGTCTGTTCATTCAGGTGTCCCTGGTGCAGTCCTTCTAAGGTATTCTCCTGGAAAATCAGAAATACAACCAGCACATCATGAACAGTTGTTGAAAGAACAAACTCAAAACTGTGCACAGCACCTACAGAATGTGCTTTGTTCTCATAATTGGGTAAAACAACCAGAACTTTTAGTTCTCACAGAAAGCCAGACACAGCTGATACAAAAAGGTGTGAAAGCTCACACATCACAAGTCTCTTTAACCTGAATGCTTCCATAATTAAAAAGGTCCACCTGAGAAAGTGAGATTATATATTGACAGTATCTACTTTTATTAAATAAACTGACTTTCATTCAAAAGAAAAGCCAACATATATCTACAGAATTTATCATACAGAATCTTGGCACACACCTCAGAAAACCTGTATTCCTCCCATTTCCCACATATGTTGCTGCTTCTGGCTGATTCTCTAATGAATTCCCAGTAAGCAACTACACTTGCACAGAAAAATCTCCACATTATTAGTAAATACCTTTTTCTTACCTACCCTGCAGAAATCCCTACTATAATTTTGTATATTCTTACCTTGGTTAGTTCTTGAAGCATATTGGAAAGTAATTCACAGCAAATATCCTTCAAAATTTTTAAATGGAAATCTTCCTCATTTACATCAGTCCTTCCTTCAGACTCCTCTTGCTCAGACTCCTTGGAGTTATCAATAGCTCTCTTCCCACAGCCCTCCATGTATTGTAAAATACGAATCAAGCTCCCAATCAGTGGCATATCTTAATACAAAGTAACAAGAACAGTAAACTTTAACACTGAATATTCTTGTCCATCCTTTCAAGGCATTAGAATTTTGAAACACACCATCAGATTTTACACAAAAGCTATAGGGATGTATATTCTGACAGGGCTGTGTTTTGTTACTCAAAGACAGTTTTAAAGAAGCAAGTGGAAATGTAGTAGAAAACCCAAATCATTTTTCCTGCAAACTGACCTGTATCTATAAAAACTACATTCCAATGCAAGGAGCATGAGAAGGAAATTGTCTTTAGTAGTACTCAGTGAGGGCAGTATGTTAAATTTGCATCCAGATAATCCTATCTGACAAACCAAGCTGCACAGCATCTTTCTGCTGCAGGTGATCCTGACTCACATTCTCAAGACAGGCTTTTAATTCTAAAGACTTGTCCATGGATTGAAAAGTAAAAAATGACAGAGGGATTTAAGTAAGTGCACAGTCTCCCCATACTAAAAAAAAATAAAAATTACTACAGAAAAATATATGTCGTATGTATTATGTATAAAAAATAATAATGTAATAATGTATTACTATATTTTAGCAAAAGTAAATTCTGCAATTTTCATGAATTTACCTAATGGAGAAGACTGAGCAGAATCTGTAGATTCTGGTACTGTAACTCCTCAGAATTTAGAGTCCACCCAGTAACTGAACTTTGGGCTAGCTGTGATTCTGAGCAACTAGGGAAGAGTCTTACTGTATGCAATGTCACTGAATTGAACCACTTTCCACACCCACATAAAGCCAATAGTGAATATTAACTTAAAAAAAAAAA
>WEZZ01005880.1:31554-47929 GCA_013400585.1 Chloropsis cyanopogon
AACAAAAAAAAAAAAAAAAAAAAAAAACAAAAAACAAAACAAAACAACACAAAACAGAAAAAAGCACTACTTGCTTTTCCTCATCCTGGTGTATTCCTGCTCTGTCTGTGAAGCAAACATAGCAGACAGCACGGACAAAATAGAGGCCAGCACAGTCTTCTGCTCCTGCACAATGATTGGTGGATCATCAGGCTGGCAAAGCTCCTGGCAAACGAGGTCATAAAGCAAACTCCAAGTCTCTTTTCCTCCATCAGGAGCCTGCACTTGAGAAAGAAAGAAAGAGAACCCACCAACCCAATCAATTTAATCCAGGTCCATGAATTCCTGTTCTCCCCAATCAATACGTGGTGATCCAGAAGTTAGGGCCTCTCTTGGTCCCCCCACACGTGGCAATTCCAGGTTCTTACCAATAGCCTGGACACCCTCATCCACCGTGGTCAGGAGCTGCAGGATATGCATATAAACATCCAGTCCTTCTGGGTTATCTGATCTACACAGAACAAACATCAAAAAGACAAATTAAAGTGCTGCCTACTGAGTTATATTCTGTGTTTTGGTCACAGAGAAGCAATCACTGCCATTCCCTTTGCAAACAAACAAATTGACTCATTTCAAACCATAAATCCAGGAAAACATATCCCAGTGACCTGTCAAACTGTGCTGCTCTCACTAAAAGCAAACTGTTTGGGCACAGGCCTTACAAGGTTATAAGGAATCTCCCCAGCACAAAACCAAAAAGAAGTCTCCCATACCGGACTTGCTTGGCTGCTTCAAGTATACAAGGCACAATCTTAAAGTCTGGAAGTTCTTCAGGGGAATCATCTACAGATGGCCCCACAGAGCGACAAGTGCCATTTTTGATCCAGGTTAACATCAGCTCTTCATCCAGATCAAAGAGCTTGTCCACCACTTCACCCACTTTCACCAGCAGTTCAACTGCACAAGAGAGGATGTTTGGTTTTTTTTTTCAAATAAAATGAAGAGCAAAAATTAGCTCACAAAATGCTAGTATATACAAGTATTCGGAGTAAATTCAGGACTGAAATAAATTCATTTTCTTTGTGACCTACTACTGGCTGCTATGTTTAATTCCTTTATGTGGCATAGACCAGGTAAAGAATTTGATACATAGGGATTGTTGGAAAGCCCACTGACACCTTCTACCTTGTCATGCCACATGTGAAGCAGTAACTTTATTCTGAAAACAGATGCCATGTTCCTGAAACGTCCTAATTTCTGTTTCTGAAGTAAAACTTTTCAAGATTTGTTCCTAGATATGCAGTTTTTATGCTAATCATCCACCTGCTAATCTGCATTTTACTTAAACAGATCTGTTATTTCAATTGGATGGAGCAGGATTTCTGAGAATTGGGATTAAAAAAATAGATAAAAATTGAAAAAGCTGTATTATTAGGATTCCTTGACAAATGACAACTGCTGTTACAACTGAGTTGGATGTAAATGCTTTTCAAAATGTTTCCATTTTTAGGTGGTTGGTGTGGTTTTTGCTAAATTACTGCTAAGAGAGATTTGAGTAGCATTGTCTGCATACCCAAAGCCTGCACAGTATTCAGCTGCCAGGGTAACTGAACCATTCCTCCAGTTTACATTCCACAGATATGGTAGCTTTAAAAATAGCAAATCCATATCTGACTTGAAAAAAATAAATTAAATGAGGTCTTGTTTCAAGGTTCAAAAATGACATATGTATATCCCTGAATAAGGACTATGTCCTTTCATTTTTATGGCAATTTGTAATTTCTTCAATTTAAACATATTTTTATTCCCCCCCCAGAGCTTTCTTCTTCCTCTATGAGTGCTTTTCTTGTTGGTTTTATATATATTTATAAACCTGCAAAGGCAGGGCAAGTTTGTTTTGGTGTCCTTTAATCTCACGAGGTTTCCTTTATTTTAAAGAAATTAACCCAACTGAAAATGTTTGTCTTTGAAATTGCAAGCTTCAGTTCTTATTTTTCTTCTGCAAACACCCATTAAATCCCAGCTTGTTTTGGCAACTTACCATTTGTAGAGCTGGACATGATAAAGCAAACACAGTCGTACACAGAAGGATTTTCTCGGATCCTCTCCACCCAGACATTGGCCACCTCAGGCTGGGAGAGGCAAGTTAACAACAGCCTAGGCAAGAATTCCCCATTTAACAAATTAGAAGCCAGTTCACTCCTTTTAGCCGTACAAGTGTAAATCCAAAATAATGACAGTGGAAACAGAAACTGGAATCTAACTCACAGCAAGGTGAGTCCACAACAATGCAGAAACAATAAAAGGAAAGGATGAGAGGACAATAAAATAGTGAGCCCACTTGTCAGTTTTCTCCCCAGGCCTCAGAGCATAGCAGAACTACACTAATGATACATTAGTTTCTGAGATGTCCTACCTGCTTGTTTCCAGAAGAGTTGGGGAGTCTGAATCACACAAACGTTGCAGTAACACTTGGCTTTAAAGAGAAAATGCAGGGAAAAACAAGTTAATGCAATCCATAATTATTTTTAAAAAAGGTATAAAAAGAATAATCTTGTAACTGCAGCCATGTTCTGAGATTAAAGCCAGCTTTTCCTAACTATGCATGCACTTCCAGTGTCTCAAGACCACCAAACTTAAAAACTAACTTGACTGGTGATGAAAAATCCCCAAAAATAGTGGTCTGTGTCCTTTCTTCCTTTCCTGAGCACTTCCTACACAAACATGGCCAGCCAAAAGTTATGAAGATAAGGCAGGGCAGGCAAGCTTAGATCCTTCTCTAAATGACTTTCCTGATTGTGAGTCCAGACAAGCAGTACCTGTTCATGTACAAAGCACACAGACACTTACCCAAGATTCTCATCTTTGCTAATGGACATGCAGATGTCCTGGAAACAGGCCATATTCCCTAATATTCCCACACAGATTTCCTGGAAAGTCAAAACACAGTATAATGAGACAACTGCAAGTCCACAATTTCACTTCCAGAGCCATAAGACAAAAGTAAGAGAGGGTCAAAGATATTTTCCAGATTGACTTCCAAGCTTGTATGACCCACTGATTTCATGGCAAAGATACAAATTTTTCCACAGATTCCATACAGATTTTTTTGTTCTATCAGACTAGCCTAAAATATACTCAGGTACTAGGCAGATATTTAGGTGTTAGGGTGTTCCATAAAAGCAAATGTATCTTGAAATCAGCTCTGCCTGCATATTCTTTGTATACTGTTCTGAAGGTAATTTGACAGCCCTGTTATTAAAGCAAAAAGGAGTCCTAAAAAAAAAATATCACCACATAAACATTGATATGACCCTCACTGATATTCACTTGCTCACAAAAGAAAGGGATCTTAATACAAGCTTCCAGCAAAGCCCATTTTCTGATTGAAGATAAATAAAATAAAATAAAATAAAATAAAATAAAATAAAATAAAATAAAATAAAATAAAATAAAATAAAATACAAACCCCAAAGCAGTGCATCCCATTAGGATATTCATGCCAAGGTAATCATTAAGAGGATACACACTTGTGTAAAGGGGACCATGAGAGCTCTGAAATACCTGCAGGTGACTGGTGCTAAAACAAACTGAGTCATTAGTTTGCAGCAATTTAAAGTCAGAAATCAATTCTCTCCACTGAGGTTGTCTCCCTAATTATTAACATGCTATTACCTCTGCTAAATTACAGCAGGCACTCCAGCAAACACTGTTTCATGACAGTAGCTGTGACGGCCAATTTCCACTCACTTGCAAATTTGGGTTGTACTTTCCAAAGACTAATACTAAACTTTCAAAGCTCTATTTGTCTCTACTGATCTCCTGGAGTAAAGCATCTGGTAACTTCTGAGAAAGAGGATTTACATCAACATTGAATACCTTTGAAAATCCTATCTTGAGACCCGCAGTGCACAGTGTAGCACAAGCTGGAAATCAGTGACATCAAACCAAGTGGAAAATTAAAAAAAAAAAAATTTAAGAATTGGTTTCTTAACAATTCCAAAGATTACTTTGTGTAATCTTTTTGTGTTTATTTCTCGTTATCTTGTTCTGAATTGATTGGTAATAAATTAATTTCCCCAAGTGGAGTCTGTTTTGACCATGACAAATCACAGCAACTGGTGAGTGGTCTTTCCCTGCCTTTATCTTGACCCATGAGCCTTTTGCTGTATTTTCTCTGCCCTGTCCAGCTGAGGAGGGGAGTGACATAGCATCTTTGGTGGGCACCTGGCCTCCAGCCAGGGTCAAGCCACCACACTTCCACAGGTCTGGCTAAACAAATTCATGGCCATTTCTGTTCAGTAATCACAAAACAAGTCAAAAGGAAAAAAAGGCCAGACTGCTGGGTTTTATAACAGGTCTCATAACTATGCTTGATAAACTCAGTCCTTCATCAGTGTATCTAGATGAGGATGTGTGAGCAGACATGTACCAGCTTCAGCATCACCAAAATTCTTACTGATTGGACCATGTTAAAAACAGAGTGAAAAAGCATTTTAAAATTTGATTTTGTGTTTTCTCCTGGATGCCTTTATACATTACACATGCAATGGGAGAAGGGAGATAAATGTAAATGCACATACAGAGCTATCTACTATTGCTATTAACACAGGACAGTTTTTGGACAGCCCATACTTACAGTTAGGCGAGGGCATTTGGACTTGGCAAAAACTCCCATGAATATATCAGGGGCATTGAACTCCTGGAGAAATAAAGCAACATCCTGTGGAGAAAGTGAATGGAGAAGTAAATGGACCTCTACAATTTCCAAATGCAAAATCAAACATGTTCCCACAGCACAAGGACTGGATCAAAGAGATGAGAAACTCACTACAAGAAACTTGTTATTTGCCAACAGTTAATACCAATAATCCTCGTTTTCCAGTGAGAGAAGGCCAGCAAGCCCCTCTGGTGATTCAGTATGCCAGTGATTTGCTGTAGAATGAGCCAAAAAGTCACATTTGCAAGAAAATGCAAATTGCTTCCTATCTCAACAGAAACAGACACTCAACCAGAATTCAGTAAATATCATGTTTTAAGGCATGACATCACCGTGACATATAAAAAAGAAGCAAGTGAAGGGATTGCCGTTAGCACTCGATCAGAACACCCAAGAGGAAATTTCCTCCTCATTCTACCACGTTAAAACACAATATTAGTTGTCTGTTTGGGAGCAAAAAAACCCATGTTCCATGTTTACTTAAAAAAATCTGAGCAACAAGGTAGGGAATAAAATAATAATACTTAAACTAATACATATATATATATAAAAAATTTGTTCTAGCATTTGAGAATGCTGAGAAAAATACCAAGAAGCTGTGTTACATTGCCACTGCAAGTCTGCAGCTAAACTTTGAAACGCTGTTTATCTATCAGAGAAAGCTATGCTTATCACCAGGACCTATGACCATCACTAGAGGAAAAAAAGCCTGTTTAGAGACGGCATCAATACTATCCCCATAATCCAGGTGCTGAAGACACAGGCTGTGCCCCTGAGTTAATTCCCGCTGCTGTCCTGCCCCTGCTCCTCCTTCCAGCGCTCGGTGGTGAGGCTGCTCGGTGCCGCCCAGCCCAGCTGTCCTGCCTCACCCTGCCCAGCACACCAGGGCGTGAGCACGCCACCAGGGCGAGCGAGCTGGCTGGCTCCCTGCCTTCTCTCACGGCCAGCACCATGCTGACGGAACAGCCGGGGCAGACGCGCAAGGCTCCTACCTCGTCCATCGACATGTCCCACACCTTGCAAATGTCATTCTCCATCTCCTCGTCCAGCTCCGTGCGGGCTCCCTCGGGGCTGGCGGCGGGATCCGGCTCGGCGGGGGCGATGACCTGGGACACGGCGGGGCGGGGGGAAACGATCCGGCTGAACCCCCGGCACCACCCGGGAGCCGCTGGGTCCCCGCTGGCTTCCCAGGTGTTTTCCTACTGTGTCCCCGCCCGGCCCCCGGATTTGTGCCCCGTGAGTCCCCGGGTGGCCCCCCGGCCCTGGGAGCGATCGTGTCGTACCCACCCGGCGCTGACCCACGCCGGGCCCGCCGCCCGCTCCCTCCCGGCTGCCGCGCACCTCGATGAGGCGGGTGAGGACGCTGAAGAGCCAGTGCTTGCTGTACACCGTGTTCCCCACCGCGTCCCCCTCCTCCTCCTCCGCATCGCTGCACGGCGGCGACGGATTGCGGTCCATGGTGGCCCCACAGCCGTGAGGGAGCAGCGAGGCGGCGGCGCGGCCAGAGCGGCGCCCGCGGCTCCACAGCNCCGCCCGCCCAGGGCCCCCCCTCCGCAGGAAGCGGTACCCGCGCTCCCGGAGCACCCGAGCGTCCCAAGGTGGACCCTCTGGCAGCCCCCGTGATTGCCCGACACCGCCGCCCCCGCCCCGCAGTCCCGCGCCCCGGGAGGATGGATGCTCTCAGCGAAGGAAACAGTTTGCAGGAGGATTCCTTTATTGGGCCGTACGAAGGGAGGTGTGACAGGAGCGGAGTACAGCGCTAGTACTTGCTGGGCAGCCCCCTGGGCCGGTAGCGGTTCGGGTCCCCGCCCCTCCGGCCCCAGGCGTTCGCCTCCTGGTCCAGCCGGGTGTCCTCGGCTCCTCTGCCGCTCACGCGGCTCTGCCAGTTCTCCCGGGCGTCGCTGTGGGGAAGGAGAAAAGGCCACCTGAACAGACTGCATCTAACTCAGCCTTGTGTTGGTTCCCTCACTCGTGTAAAACTGCTTTTCCGTCGGGCTTCTCAAGGTGAGATGCAAGCACACACTCGGCCTTTGTCTGAGAGCCCGCGGTGGAATCCATATCTGTTATGTCGGGAAATGAACCAGCAATGAAGGAAAGTTCCTTATTAGAAATGCAGAGAGAGGAATCTGCCTTCTCGGGAGGACAAGAAGAAAGGCTCACATTCATGTGGCACCATTCCTACAGAGACCGGCTGTCCAGATGGGAACTACCCCTAGCCTCTACTGTCCTTCTAGGTGCAAAGCTGAGAACAAGTCAAAAAGGACCTCACTCCAGCTGGAATGCCTGGATCCCTAATAACTCACTGTTAACAAGCCAAGCACACTCCATTACCTGATCACTCTCGCTGCCCAAGCACCACCAGGTCCTCTCCGGGCAGCATCATAATTCCCACGGGCATGGAAATACTTGTCAGCACCTCTGTAATTGGCCTCACGCATGTCCCTGTATGCTCTGTACATATCCCGTGCTCCTGAAGAAAGCAGAGAAACGGAGATTATGCCGACTTGGAAGAGTCGCACCAGAAATAGTTCAGTACCACTTCAGCCAGCAGCTAAAAGGCCCAAGGAGCAGTGACAGAGCGAGGCTCTGCTCCACAACAGCCTCTGTGCAGGGCTGTGCCCACAGAAAGCACCTGTGGGGCTGATCAAGGCCTTCGTTCAGCAGCACAAACCAGGGGGACTCTAACGTGGAGCTGTGGATTTCCCAGCTCTGAGGGCTGCACCCTTGTGCTGGTAACCCGTGCTTGGGAGGGGTTCCTGAGGGAAGGGGCCCTGGTAACAGCAGCTTACCTCCCACTGCGTCCCGGACAAATTTTCCACCTTGGGCTATTCTTTGGAATACTCCTGGTCTGTCAGCACTTGCACACAGAGCAATGGAGAGCAATGCGATGCAGAGCCAGAGCCTCATGGTTCCTGGCCAAGCCTGACAGGGAGCTGGGAGACAGTGAGAGAGATGAGCAGTTCTGGACCACCTTTGAGAACCCACCACACCCCCAGCTGTGCCCAGCTGTGCCCAGGCTGCTGCCTCACCCAGGACCCTCTTCTCCCCCAGCAAGGAGTGTTGCCCTCTGTACAACACAAGCTCCACAACAAAAGCAGGTGCACATGAGAAACCTGAATTTTAGCACTCCCTGCTGCTCCTGTCATGAGTACAAATAAGCCCCACATGTTAAAGCACTGGTCCTGTTCCCAAAATACCAGCTCAAAACACTGCACACAGCTCACAAGTTCAGAATGTCACTCACCACTGCAGAACAGCAAAGCCAAAGGAGATGGAGACTGTCTCGTGTGCTCTCAGACTCAGAGAGGGTATTTATAAGCAATTCAAACCCCTCAAAAGAGGAAACTGGAAAAGATAGCCATGGCTGGGAAATCCCCACCAGCACCCCCAACACAGAAATCATTACTGGAAACTTGTCCTTGCTGAAAGTCCATGCCTCCTGTTATGCAATCTTTTAGAGAGTATATGGTGCTTCTTCAGCTATCCTTTGGACTATTTGCTCCTCATAACAACCAGATTGACAAACTGCCTTGAAGGTTGAAGAGTTCCATGGGCTTGAAGTGTTACTGTTGTCTTAAGGGTGACATTTTTATTAGGATTTCGGACTGAACAGAGCTCAGAGGGGAAGGTGCCTGGCTGTCTGCATATTGAGACACAAGGTCAGGTCTGTGTCTGTGCACAAGGAATGGTGAGCTGCAGGGACTGCTCAGTGAGATTCCCATGCGTGCTGGGATTGCCAGATGACTCCCAGAGTTAATGAAATGGAAAATGTGAAGTGTTGCTCTTAACTCCATTGCAAAGCAAACTGCATACACTTACATCCCTGCTGATAATGCTTTGAGGTAGCACAGACACACAGACCATCAAGAGGCTCTGAATGGTTCATTTTGCCTTGGCTTGCTCTCGAGGGACTCCAGCCACCCTACTGCAACAGCAGCTCCATAGGGCTCAGGTGGAAAGTTTTGGACACAGCAGTAAACATTTTACCTAAGGGGAAATTCAGATCCATACAGCCACAATTCTGCTAGATTTTAAATCAACCATCTGGCCCTATTGGCACGGTTCACTGTTTAAGTACCCACTGTGCTCTCCCTGCTTAGAGCCTGCTCGCCTCCCTTGGTTAACAACTTGGCACAACCCTTTCCCCTGCAGAAAACTCCAGGGTTGAGTGCAGTTGCCCTGGAGAGTGAGTGTGCAGGAGCTGTGCTCATTGTGCGGCCTGGTACACCATAGGGGACCACTTTGGGTTCCCCGCAGAAGAGTTAAGTGTAGCTGCCCCACTCACCACTCTGCTACTGCAAGCAATTTGCTCCTGGAGCTGCAGGGCAGAGGCATGAGTTTAAAGACTTACAATAAAGCAAATAAAGTGTCAACAGTAAGTTTTCTTGGGCATCACTGGACTTCAGTCAAAAAAAATTAGCTTAAGGGGAAAGGAGACATTTCCCATAGCCTGGAGTAGGAGAACAGATACTCTGTAGTATGCTGTATCTCAGCATGAAACAATTTGCAACAAGAATCTAAATCCTAACCCAAGGGACAAGGAAACCTAGCAAAAAGCAGGGAGCAGACACAGATTTTTGTCCCCTGGCACTCCTGAACCTGATACTTCACAGTGTAACAGCTTGGCCACTGCAGGGACTGGAGTGCTGTGTTTTGCTGCATTCCTGTTCACATCCTGATGACCTACATCCTTGCACTACATGGCAGCTCAAGTGCCTTCTCTGCTGGCTGCAAGTCTGTCCGTCACTATTTTGGTTTTTAAAGAACAAGGAAAATGACTCCTGTAAGTTGGGGTACAGGCATGTGACTTTGCCCAGGGACTTAGAACAAAGCACTGCCTTCAAAACTGACCTAAGGAACTTTTTCCCTACAAGAGCTCACACACTCTGGACCACAGAGGGTATTTACTTACCTCTGTATATACTTACACTGTTTTACATTCTCTCCAAACCAACATTTCTGCAAAACATGGACAATGAGGACAAAAAAGGCATTTCTGCGAAACATGAGGCCAATTGCAAAAAGGCAGGTGCTGGAGAGATTCTTTAGAACATCTCAGAGTGCATCCCCTGGTATCCAGCAAGGACAGCAGCAGTGACAACGATGCTGGAGCTGAGCTAAAGCTGCAGCTTGGGGCTCCAGCAGGGAACAGCCTGAGCCCTGCTTTCCTGTATCCTCCCGTCCTGCACTCCAGGCCATGACCTTCGGCTCACAGAAGGAGCTGCAGCCAGCACTGCTGCTTTCGCAACAGAAAGAGGCAAAGCTGCCTCCGAGCGTGGAGGAGGGTTTGAACAAACTATTTCTTCCTGGCCTGGCAAGAAACACTGGCAGCATGTGGACACTGGGAAACACAACACACTGAGGGGAGCCTGGAGACCATTTTTTGGTTTATACATTCCGCTGCAGTTAAGATAAAAAGCAACCCCATACTGGTTGCCCTTTAACGGTAAATATCTATGACTGCAAATTATGTTCTGCAAACATCACAGTTTTGCAATCCAAGAAAGTCAGACTGAGAAAGGGGATGAGGTGAATTCCCAGCTCAGGCACAATCATATCTGCAGTTATTTCTTAATCTGGGGAAAACCAGTACCTTATTTAAGTTTACATGTGCAATAATTAACTTCAGGAGTTTTGCCAATTATTGAATATGCACTACCGGTGACCTTGGGCTTACAGACATGGAGAATGACTGGAAACTTGTCTCCTTTCAAGAAGCAGATTGAAAATGCAGGTATCTATCTGAAGTAAAATTGATTTACCCATAGGCTTCTAATAGTGAAATAATGCCAGATACTTTTTCCTTTGATAAAAAGAAAATAGCACCATAAGTTTCTATTTAAAGCTACTCCAGGCTAAGCCCCCTTTATTAATATCTGCTCTTCAAGGGTCTCTCTGACCACCAATCACCCACAAAAACCAAAGCTGAGCTGAACTCATCTTCCCCATGAGGCTGCCTGAGCTGTCAGTGATGTGTGCTCAGCTGGCTGACAGGAGCCTTGCTCTTTGCAACTGAGAGAGCTTCTGTTTCAGCAATTTCTGAACAGAAGACCCTTTCATTTCAGTCCCTTCACCCTACCTGTATGAGAAGAAAACAAACTCATCCAGAATAGGAAACGTTAATTTTCCAACTCTTCTTCAGAGAGTAAACTCTCACTCTTTATTGACAGCCAAGTTAGTTGAAATGATAAACACAAGCTCACTTTAGACACAAAATCTGAACACACACTTCCCCTTATGTTACCTGTACAACCCTTCTGACATTTTTTTTTTTTAAATCTCTAACTGGAATTATGATTTACTTTAAAAAAAAAAAAAAAAAAGCCCCAACCCTCAGTGAAAGTTAACCAAGTGTACAAAACCCCCACAGAAGTAAGAAAGAGGATGTTGTGTACACAAATTACACCGAGTGAATAAAGTGGAACCATACAGGGGTAAGCCAGGCACATTCCCAGAAATCCAGGAATTCCTCTGAGGAAGGCAAGGGGAGCACTCAGCTGCACTACACACTGCATGAACCCGAGGTAGGTAACTGGGGCAGCCCCTGAGGCAGCAGCAGCTCATCTGGCAGGGAAGAGAACAGGCACCAAACACCAGCTGGTAGGTGCCTGCCTCCCATTCCAAGCCTTACTGTGAGAGCATGGGATATTCCTGATGGCACAGATCCTTCTATTTCCAATGGCAGGATGTAAACCCCAGAAGCTTTAAAGTTTTCTTTCTTAGAAATAGTTCTGTACTGGTTTTTCCACAAGCAACACTCTGGCTGAAAGCCTGACATTTGTTGTCTCCCTGGAACTTCCCTTCCCCTAGTGAAGTAACCAACCCTCCACACCCAAGCTTTTCTTACAGACAAGATGAAAGTCTGCAGACTGCATCGCTCAAAAGGCCAAACATTGTACTCAGTCCTATTTTGATGAAAAGCATTATTTTGCAGTGCTACAAGTGCTGCAAGACAACATAAAAGATTCCTTACAAAGCAGTATTTTCACATCATTTTAAAACAAAATTATCAAATTTTAATTAAATTTAGTACCAATTAGTGCATTACTTTATTTAAACGATATTTATGAAAACTGAATATTGACCAGAGACACTGTGGCCTTCTGCTTAAAATGTGAATCAGACAATGAAGAGGATCAAAACTAAAATCCTAAAAAGGAACTCATTCAAAGATGTATTAAATGCAGAAAGTGCTAGTACAAAGTATAGTTCTGTAAATGAGATATAAAATTCAAGTGGATTTTGTGAATTTTCATATTCAACCAGATATGTAAAAAGACTTCTTTCTTGACAGCATTCATCTAAAAATACTTATGTAAACCCTCAGCTTGTAAAAAATATTAAAATAAGTCACTTCACTTTCCAAAATGTCAGAATTAATCGTGGAATTACCAAAGTTGACCTAGACTTCACGAAAACTTTTTGACACTGTTTCCCACAACATTCTCCTGGAGAAATGGGCTGCTCATGGCTTGGACATGTGGACTGTTCACCAAGCAAAAAACTGGCTGGATGATCAGGCCCAGAGAGTGGTGGGAAATGGAGTTAAATCCAGCTGGTGGCCAGCCCCAAGTGGTGCTCCCCAGGGCTCAGTGCTGGGCCCAGTCCTGTTTAATCTCTTTATCAGTGATCTGGATGAGGGGATCCAGGGCACCCTCAGCCAGGCTGCAGACACACCAGGCTGGGTGGGAGTGTTGATCTGCTGGAGGGCAGGAAGGCTCTGCAGAGGGATCTGGACAGGCCGGGCCGATGGGCTGGGGCCGATGGTGTGAGGGGCAGCCAGGCCAAGTGCCGGGGCCGGTCCTTGGGTCACAACAACCCCAGACAGGGCCACGGGCTGGGGCAGAGGGGCTGGGAACCTGCTGGGCAGAAAAGGACCTGGGGGTGCTGCTGACAGCAGCTGAACATGAGCCAGCAGTGCCCAGGTGGCCAAGAAGGCCAAGGGCATCCTGGCCTGGATCAGCAGCAGTGTGGCCAGCAGGAACAGGGCAGGGATTGTCCCCCTGTACTGGTGAGGCCACACCTCGAGTGCTGTGTCCAGTTCTGGGCCCCTCACTGCAAGAAAGGCATTGAGGGGATGGAGAGAGTCCAGAGAAGGGAAATGGGGGCTGGTGGAGAGTCTGGAGCACAAGTCCTGTCAGGAGTGGCTAGGGGAGCTGGGGGAGTTCGGCCTGGGGAAAAGGAGGCTCAGGGGAGACCTCGTGGCTCTCTGCACCTGTAGCCAGGTGGGGGTGGGTTTCTTCCTCCCAAGTAACAAGGGACAGGACAAGAAGAAATGGCCTCAAGTTGCTCCAGGAGAACTTTTGATTGGCTATCAGGAAACATTTCTTCACCAAAAGCATTGTCCAGTACTGGAACAGGCTGTCCAGGGAAATGGCAGAGTCACCAACCCTGGAGCCATTTAAAACCCATGTAGAGGTGGCACTTTGGGACATGGCTGAGTAGTGGATTTGGCAGTGCTAGGCTAACGGTCGGAGGGTTGGATCTTCAGGGTCTTTTGCAACTTAAATGACTCTGATACTAATTCCACTATCCTGAGGTTTGTTGGAGTATCACAACTGATGTCTGTGGTCACAGTGCACAAACAGGTATGGGCAATTTAGAAATACTGTGCTTCTAGTTGAAGAGCAAGTTCATTCAACAAATTTCTGTGTTGATCAGCATTTTTAACCACAAATCCACTACTTATTTCTCTCCCATTTTAAGACTTGGCTTGGTTAATGTACTTCAAATAGGCAAGGCCTGTCCATGTAATTTAGGAAGGGGAAAAAAAAACAATGGGTACCATAACACACTTGTACAGCAACAGTAAAGGTAAAAGTAATTTACAGGAAAGTTAAACAAGTATAGGCTTAGATACTTCCCAAGGATGGTTTCTCATGTTTGCAAACAAAGAAACAAAAAAAATTTATACACCATAATTTAATATTTAGGGGCTCATATCCCTGAACACTTAAGTTATAGACTCAGAAAATAAATTCAGCAATTTTCATCTTGGAAATCTGAACTTAATTTCAAGATAAATACTGGCTTGTTTTGATCTACATTCTACAGTTCAAAAATCATCTCCAAAGGAATATGGAAGAACTGTCACCACTTCCAGGTCAGATACCTGCCAGATGGAGACTGGCTCAGTATAACTGAACTTTTAGACAGGAGTTTGTTATTTTTAACAGCCTGTGAAATTTAAGAGGCACTTGAATATACAGTCATTACAGTATAAAATGTTCCCAGAGTTCTCCCAAGTTGTTTTCTATGCTTGCTGAGACCACAAAAACCGGTCACACCTTTCCAACATGGACTGAATCAGCGCTCTGCAATTAAAGCAAAAGGGAAATAAGGTCAAACAGTAAAAAAGCTAACAACAGAAAGAACCACAGTTTTGGTTTGCTTTTTAAAGAGAATTTTGTAAAAAACATTATTACATTTCAGAAGTAACATCCTGACATCACCATTCCTGTTTCCTCATTTTCAATTTTAAAATGCCTATATTGCAAAACACACAGTTCTTAAATAATAGGAAATAGGAAAATTATTTATTCCTAATAAATAATAGGAAAGCTTTCAGATGAGTTTAAAACCAAAGGTAAAAATGTGAAGCACTTCATCTTCTTGTTAAACAAAAAGGAAGGTTCAAACACAGAGGAGAGCCAAAAAGAATAGTGTGGATCTTCTGCTGACATCTCTTACCTCTGCCTTTTCTCAGCGATTCTCAGTATCTCACAGACACCAGTAAATCTCTCAGACAACTCTAGTGCCAAGCCACACTCCTGCAAGAGAGGCAGGGCACGATTTGGGCCGATGGCCTTGGCCAGCAGCAGAGCGACATTTTCCACAGTGATGCAGTCCGGGCAGCTCGGGCCACCGTTGCTGACAGCATTCCCATTCTGTGGGTTGTGGTGGTGGAGAGCTGTGCTATGATTCTGTGCAAGATGCAGAACAAACTTCCATTCTTCTATGGTCTCTGGAATGGAACCTAGATGTAAAATGAGTTTGTTACAATATTTGTAAAACAAGGATTATTTTAAGACTACTATTTCAACTGTTTCTGTACTTAAAAGGGAAGCTAGCTATTCTGTTTTACTCTGAAATTTCAGGAAACCAAGCATTATCTACAAGCAAATTGTGCACAGAAATGTACTGCCCTGACTCAGTGTAAACATTTAGTAGTGAACTCACATAGCTTCACAATAGCTCAGTAATCAAGGCTTTGGATTAAGTCAAGAGACAAAGTTTTGTCCATCCTAGGGCTGGAGTGAATTTTTTATAAGTTCTGCCTTGTGGTACAATGCTTTGCTCACCCTAACTTTGGGTGTCTGCACATGTGGTGGAGGAGTTTTGTGCTGTGCAGGAGGGCTTCCTACTCCTCTGTCTACAACACCAAGGTTAGCTTTTACTCCCAACTGATAAATAAATCGAGATTCTTTAACTTTTAAGCATTTTCTAGCACAACTGATTTCACAAAGCACAGCATGAAGATACAAGAGTATAACACCCATTTATGTGTTTCAAATATGCTGTACTACACACAGGGCTACAAAAACACTTGAAACAATCAGAGTTCAACTCAGCTTTGGGCAAACTGCTATATAAGGGCAGCTCCTACATTACAGAAGTATGTTTACACAGCTTAAGAATCACTAACCATCTTCTCCATTCAACAGGCTCAAATCATCCAAATGAACAATATTAGTAAAGGCTTCTATTCTTCTATCCAGCTCCAGACAGAGAAAAAGATATCCAGGCCAAAATCTTGAATAAGAGAGTAAAGATTTCTAGGAATCAAATACTCAGTTCAAACCAAAGTCAAGAACAATCACATGCTCATTTAAGCATCAGTAAAGACAAAAGCAACTAAATTTAATGAATGTCAGAAACAGAGTGGGGACATGAGGAATACCTCACATTTGGTACATTAAATCAGACTTCGAATATTCACCCCCCAAAAAGGAAAGGTTTTTTAAAAAACCCTGTCCAAACAAGAAGCAGATAGGTCATTTACATTTGTATCTTATCAGGGTCAGAATACCCACTAACCAAGTATCAAGAATTACCAAGCTTTCTCCTTACCCATGTGATTTACAGATGTCAGCCATCTTCTCTTTCATAATAAAATCAGCTGGGAGTTTGATCAGGAGCAGAATGAGCTGGCTGTAGCCCCAAGTAAACAAATGCGATCGTGGCCTAGAAGATGAGAAATTCAGCTTTAAAGCACTATTGATTTTCTTCAGAACATTATGACAGATTTATGAAAAGAGAGGAGGAAAAATGAATGAAACACCATGTGCAGTCTCAGAGCAGTCTCTGGAAGGCATTGCATATAAAAGTTATGCAATCCTTTGGTTATTTCTGATGAACCCTGCAAAATGCTCCAAGGAGTCAGTGATTCAAACTTTCACAAAAAATCTAACCCAAAACCAGACCTGTTAAGTCTTTCTGCTGCACTCAGGACCTTGGATGAAACCCACTTTACCTGGGATTTCCTTCCTCATCCACAGTGTTTGCCCTTTGTGGAGCATCATGAGAAACTGCCAAGCACAACCAATCCAACCGTACAGATTCTGGCTGCAGAAGAGACCTAAGGAGAAACGGCCTGGAAAACAAAGCAGACACCAAAAAAAAACATCCTACCAGCTTTAAATATACCAGATACAGAGAAGCAGAGATTGTGTGTGG
>WEZZ01005881.1:3099-28476 GCA_013400585.1 Chloropsis cyanopogon
ACTATCTAGCTTTGAGCGAAGAATATAAACCTAGAGTTCAGGAACAGCAGATCCACTGTGCCCTCCAAATACCACAAATGAAACTTATTGACTGCCAGTGTCAGGAGTGATGGTAGCAGCTATTAACAGTACTATTTATTAACTTAAACCTAAGCACATTTATTTCTAGTATCTGCAGCACAACAGCTGACCAACTAAAAACCCAAATGAGATGATGTGCTTGACCATCTCCTTCCACTCCTCCCCATCTAACATAACAAGAAGCACATATCTTCAGAGAACTTAATCAGAAATTTATTCTTGCTTTTCCTTGTCATGGCTTTTATCCCCAAGTGAGGTCTGCTGGACAGAATGACATATGAAAGACCAAATATTTGCCAGATGACTCATTAGCATTCACCTCCTCCCAAAAATTAAGCCCTGCCTCATTGAAAAAATAAAGTATCCGCAGGTACTTAAAAATAGGGCATTTTGTATACATGTGATTGGTAATATTATTAGTCAAGTTACTTCTTGAAAGCTAAGTAGTCTTGGAACAAATTTAATGCTGCTGGTTTAATCAGTGCAGAGTAGCTGTGGGATAGTCTAGAGATGGGTGTGGACCATTTTGCTCTGACAAAGATTCCTTGGAATTTAAAAATGCCTCTGTAAGGGATCACAACACTATAAACTACCTCAGACCCCACAGATAAATGCTAAGCATTAAGAAAACAATGTGTGAATGTTTATCACTACCACAATCATTCTAGTAGCCTGCAAGTACCTACAGGCAGCTTGGAATTAAATTACATATTTTTTTTTCTTTGAGAAGACAGGGTGAGTGTTCAGGTGCAGAAGGAAGAAAAAAAGAGGGATGAGTAAACAAAAGAAAAAAAATTCCATTTCTCACCTGCATTTTTATTTCCATTTGTGTTCTTGGTAGAAAGTACTTTTCAAACCAGCAAGGAATTTTTATCTGGAATGTGGAGTTATGAATGCCTTTGTTTTAGCTTGACAAAGCAGATATTATTGCAGCTGCATTCTGGATAGTAAAGATCCTTCTAGCTAAACTCCATCTGGTTTTGCATTCTGTTTGTTGCTGTGACTTTTGAGAGACTGAGCATCATGGCAAAGTGGTCATGTCAATTAAAATACATTTTTTAGGATGGCACTGCAATACTTAAGCACATATAAATTAGCCAGAAAGCAGACCTCACATGTCGAAGCAGAAGGATCTTTCCCATTATTATGGTATATTATATTAATGACAAGTTTAAGTAATAGATTTATTTAAATTTTGGAATACATTTCCAAATATGATTATCTTAATCTGTGTGTCCACCCATACCATGAATGTCATACAATGGTATTTATTGACGGAGATATCAGGAAGTCTTTGCAGTTGACATTTTCAAGCCTCAGTTGTTTCCCAGCCTGAGAGTGTTTAAGACTAGAATGGAACAGGAGAAAAAAAAATCCCAGTTTAGGAAATGCAATGGTGTCTTTATGAGATGTTGCTTGTCTTCATGCTCACTCCCTAGAGGGTGTGCTGATACTTGCTGAATACTGCTATGCAGTCCTTTCACCTGTACAGCTCCCACTTGGGATTTTTGCTGAAAATCTGTGACATTAGAAATAGTTACTGGCAGCTTCAGGCCAGCTGCTTTCTTCCCTGCCAGTTCCATTTTTACATACAAAACCATATGGAGCACTGAAACAGAAATATTTCCCCAGTGCAGTCTCTGTGGCATTAAATGGAAAAAATGTTCCAGAATTAGCACCTCTATAGAGCATCACTACAGCAATGAGGATATTCTATCTAGTGCATAAGGAGATCACAAAACAGCTCAGTGATTTTATTTCTCAGAGTTCCCACTCTGGTTGGGGTAAGAACCTTTTCCAGCTTTTCCTTCCATATCTAAGATGCTCAGATATTATGCATGGTTTGGGAAATCCAGCATGAGGTTCCTCTCATAGACAACTTTTAAAAACGAAGCAGTATCTACACTCTTTAAAAACCAGACCTCCTTCAGATATTACAGAGGCTTCTCCCTTCCTTTTTGTTTTTTAAAAGACTTAAATGTTTTTAAAAACTAGTCTCACACACTAGAGAGGCTTGTGGCAGAAATAGTAGATGTCAAATCAGGTGCAACATACTGTGCATTTTGTGGTATGCAAAGACGGGGATCATGGTAAGATGGAGTACTAAAGGCTTTTCTTTCAAAAGTGCTATAAGCATTGAATGCAAGAAATACTTAATCTTTTTTTTTTGAAGCTCCATTATAAAAGTAAGGTTTTGCATAGCTCATTTAAATAGTTTAAATGACACAAGGTTAAGAACAGGAAAACCTTTCACCAAAGGTGGTTAGTCCTTTTCAAAGATTTCATATTATTTGAAGCTTACTTTCACTGCATTCTTTTACCTTGGCTGCTCCCCAAGTGGGTATAAGTTAATTAAATAGGATTTTGACCCTTTAACCTTCCCTATAAACTGCATCTTTACCTAACTCTATTTAAATAAATCAGATAAAAAACCAATCATAGCAGAATATATATTTTTACAGCTGCGGAAAAAACAAACATGTCTATTAAGCTTATTTGTAAGTACTTAGTAGTCAAAGCAACAGCCAAGACTCATGGATGATTTTAATTAAAATAAATCTGGGTGGGCACATAAATTCATTTACGGTGGTTTTTTTAAACTGAAACTTCTCTAGCATTACTGAACAGCACAGCACTAGAGTAAGTTCTCGTTTGTTTGTGGCAACTGAAACTCAATCCACCTGATTAGCTTGGATTCGTGTTGAGTAATGTAAAGTGTAAAGTGTATCTACAAAAAATATCAAAGATATGGGTGTGAAAATTGTTACTGGAAAGAAGAGAAAGAAAGAGCAGAACAGATGGACAGATAAAAATTATACAATGATACCCAGCACCTCTGTAACTGACATGCTCTGGGTTTAAATATCAAAAGAAGGTGAAATAGATGCACCAGGAGAATGCTGAATTACTCTTTACAAACAGATAGTGTGGCTTTCTGTATTTCATTAGCCCTTTTCACCTTAAAGTACATGTTTCTGATTATTAGACCCTTCCAAAAAGCCTTTTAACTTTATCCAGAAAGAAAATACAGTTTAGGTATGAAGAATGATAGCAGTTATGTATGGAGAAATGAGTAACTAGCTCATGTATAAAGAGTGAACAAAGAACTAAGCTGCCTCTTTGTGCCTAAGTGATGTGCTCAGGTCTCTGCATAGGCAGTAACAAAGGCACTGCTACTGGATTGATCACATCTCTCACCCCCAGCAGGGGCCTCTAAAATTGAGTTCATCACAGAAATAAATCCTTCCAAAACGCAGGCCTTTAGTTTGATATATTAATAGTGATACCACCTAACCACCTGACTGGTGCATTATGTTCAGATTTTGCAGCCATTGGCTGATAAATACACACCTTTTCAAGGGTGCTACTTTTTTGATCATTGATTGGGACATATTTGCCCCTTTCCTGACACTTCTCTCAACTCATCCTTGCTGAATAAACAACAGGAAGATGGCAACAACAACCATATCATGCATAAGAAGCCCCCACTGCAGCAGGAGCAGAGACAGGCACAAGTGGAGAGGCAGACCTGTGCACCAACTCACATCTTCCAAGGTGCAACTCATCTCCTCATTTAAATGCTTGGGGGTTTGTAATGGCATCATGCATCATGTTTTGTCCGCCTTTGTCAAATTTTTAGACCAGGCCTGTTACCATGCGCAGGCTGTGATAACGAGGATTAACAGGAATAAGGTTTTCTGTTTCTCACATTGTGCAGAAGAGGATCATATACTCCCAACAGCAAGATTTCTCTGCAAGATTTCTTCACTACCCCCAAAACAAAGCTATCTTAAGTAATATGTAGCAGTAGGGAGTGTCCAAAACCACTCTCTATTGGAAGAAAAAAAAAAAATCAAAAAAGGCATAGGAAATTCTGGAAATTATAATAAATAGTTTAAAGTCATGTCAAGAGCCTGTAACTCTCCCTCCTCAGACATTTTTATCCTGTCAAGTAATAATAACAGTACTGTAAACTCAGAGAGATACTTTCTTTGTGCTTTGAAAGGGCTTTGCATAGAGTTATTTTAATTATTTTCCTTCTATAGTAAGCAGAGGATGAAAAAGATTTCTGAAATAAGAAATGTTATTGTTAATTCACTAATCACAGCTGAGGGACTTAGGGGCAGTCTGGTTCCTGAAATATCTTTGAGTTTATTTTACAGAATTGACTTAGTTGGTGGTATCCCTGTCACATGGATTTCAGTGCAAGGCACCAAAACTTCCTTTATGCAGAATTACAATAGACAACACTGAACACTGAAATAATATCCTGGGAAATTCTAGATCACTAATACTTGAAACAGAGAATTTTTATTAATTTTAAGAAGTTAATTTTTCATTGTAGATGCCTATTTATGAGGTGATTTGGTTTTGAGTCAATGTGTAAATTACATGCTATCTTATTTATTTTTCAAACATAAAATACATATCCCTGCTGTTTTGAGAAACTACTGACCCTTAAAGGTCAAAGCAAGGGCTTGAATTCTCTCCTGTGATTCTGTGGGTGCCACAAAAAAGAGAGAGTTATGAGCTTCCCTATTTTGCTTCTTGACATTCAACATGCTTATGGCTTGGGACCAATGGAGTAGCTGGGGGCAGCCCGAGTATCAACACAGAGGAAGAGCTGCTACGGGGACCTTGGGAAAATGCTGAGACGATGGCCAAGGAGCCCGTGTGGCTGAGCAGACCAGGAGGGGAGCCTGCAGCCAAAGCCAGGCACTCACACAGCTACAAACTATGAGGTTTCACAGCAGAAGCTGCTATAATATGGAAATAGATTCTTACCCTCTAGGACCATATGTCATCACACCAAGCTAAGCTGAAGCTGCCAACTAAAATGGGCAATTTCACATGAACTTGGCAGGGTGACTGCCAACACAGAACTTGTTTTCCACTGGTGCCACCCACTCCACTAATCCAATTCTGTCTCCTGATTTGCTTTTAAATAATAATGAACAGCAGATGGGAGGGGAAAATGTTGCTGTCTGTTAAGCCAACATGTGAGTGAGGCTCTTTGCTTTTCACAGATTTTGTGCAAACTAGCTCTAAATGCAATGTCAAGTGATAAATAGTGGTTAAATGAGAAAGCCAGGATTTGCCATGTTCTCAGTCATTTAATCTTTGACCAGGACAGGAAGGCAAACAAAGCAATCAGAAGAATAACGTGTTCAAAGAAAGAACCAACTTCCGTAACATTTAACTTTGATAAAGGTAGGGATGGACTCTTCTTCTCATCCTTGCAAATATCATTTTTGGTGGGTTTTTTTGGGCAGTGGCATAACATGGGGTTGCTAAGCACCAGAGCAATATTAAAAATACCTTTCAAGTTAAACACATAGTAATCAGGACAGGCAGCATTGAGTGTAATCCCAGAGCTGAGTCCTTTTTGTCAAGGAGAGAGGAAACAGGCTGAAGCAGCAGGTTAGGGAACAGGGATGTGACTGTCAGGAAAAAGGGCAGAGGGAGAGGGAGGCACGGGGAGGCAGCGGGCAGACAGCAGAGAGCAAACAGCCAGGAGGCTGCCTGTCTCTTCAGCAGCAGCAGGAGGACCTATTGTTCCTGGGTCACACAACATTATCTCCTGCCCAACAAACAGCAGGTATGCTTGTTTGCACAATGCACTGTGTTTTCTCTTGTGTCAGCCTGACACAGAGGATAATCACCTCCTACTGCTGCCTGCTGACCTCACACTGAGGGTTGAAAGGTAGGAATCCCACTGGCAACACATCTTGATGAAGGTGAAAGAAGGTATCAGTAAGAAGGTATCAGTATGATTCTATACACCAAAACCTCTTCCACTGTGTCAGTTTCTGAAAATTTGGGAACTTAAAACTCTTGAAATGAGTTAAAATGCTTTGCAATATAGCTAATCCTTGGTACACCTGTAGTAGTCTTTAACACATGGTCATTTTCTTGTCCCCAAAGAAACCTTTGCCACAATTGTAAGGCAAAGGGTTTTATTGAAAATAAGACCCTTGATTCCTTTATTGTGGAAGTTGGAAGGTCTCAAGTAAGTTGAATGGGCAGACAAGAAAAAATAACAAAGTTTCAGTAGCTGAATGCGTAGAAAGTTCCATTTGAGTCCTGCTTCTGCCATAGTTCCTACATGGTGGTAGAAAATTATTATCAGAGCTCCTACAATACTAGAGAAGTTAACTTTTTTTTTTTTTTTTTTTTTTAACAGAAATTCACTTGCCAGCTCTGATTTTCTTTCTAATCCAAGATGTATTCAGGCTGGTACTGCAGATATGCTGAGCATTCACTGCTCCAACTGAGGTCAATGCAGAATGAAATCCAATCCGAACATATTGAGCACTAAAGGATCCAAGGAGCTCTGAAAAATCAGGCAAGAATAATTCATTCATTTTTAACAATTGCCATTTTAATACCTGTGCTTCAGCTGCTAGTGAATAAAATGGACGCCTTCATACCATGTCAGCTCGTGGGGGTACTGTGAAAGTGGCTTCACGATGCTGGCAAAGAACTAAGACAGAATACATACCATGAAAAGCCACCATGGAAACTAATGATTCCATATCTGGTTCAGATTATGGACGCTATAGCCATAATGCATAGGATGAAACACTGATGAAGATGAAAGGAAACATTAGCTATCCATCTGGGCTCACAATCCATTATCCTACAGAAAAGTGACTTGAGGCTCCAAAGAAATAAGAGTATATGATCCTGACAAATGAAAACTGTAGATGAGTGCATAAACCACAGGTGAACAAAATTAAATTTGAAACCTTAATTTTTGTATTTCCTAAGTGCTGTTTGAATTTACCACTTTAATAAATTTTGTGAAGCAGACTTGAGAAGAAGACAGTGTTGCTAAGAACTAATGGTACATCTTCCCAGTTAGTCACATACAGGATGGAGAGATTCCTAATACAAAATATAAGCTTGTCTCAAATTTACTATCAGATTCTTTGCCTTTCAGCTGAAATATTTTGTCTGGTTTGATGTTGCAAGACCACAGTGACATAAATTAAGACAACAACCTTTGATAAGACAGGTTAACAGATATTTCATTGTGTAAATGTTACAATCTCTGTTTTTCCATCTAATGTAGGGAGTTTAGCATATGCCTTCTAAAAACTGAAAGAATTTCATAAAGGCATCTGTTCTGGCCTGTTCTTTGTACTAATTAAATTAGTTTCCTGTTGAGTAAGTAAAGTACTGGCAGCCAGGAACAGCTGGGGAGACAGCTCAGAGTCTTAAGCACTGAACCATGAACTTTTCTGTTTACTACAACATTAAACAAGTAGACACTCTCGCTGACATTATGGGGAATGAAAGAGCATTCTGTTAAGGTTGTTGTTTCATTACTGTTCGTGAACTACTGATCTTCGTAAAGTGACATTTTTAAAGATACAAAAGGTATTTCATTTGATACAGTTAACTAAATAAACTCATTATTTATTTTAAAAATACGTATGTCAAAGTTAAAGCTGAATTTGAACTTCAAATCAAAGGGGTCAAAACTCAGAAGGGAGAAATAAGTCAAAGTGCCACCCAATAACCCGGCTGTGTCTCTGGTTCTGCACCTCCACTCTAATGATCACAAAGATGAAAACTTTATATGACACATAGATCTTCAGCCCAAGCACCTCACAAGGGGCATTGACACCTTGAAGGAGTAGGGCAAGAGACATCATGTCTCTGATCTTCTAAACTAGTGGCTTTCAGCAACTGCTGGAGAGTTTGCCATTTGTTTAAATAAAGCATAATGACAAAGAAGCACAAGCAGTATATGAATAGAAGATCTAAATAGCTGTTCTTACTTCAGTTTAATTTTTCCTTGTAATGTAAGACCTCTTAAAATATTATAAATTGTTTACATTAAAGTATACATGCTTACGACAGTACATATACACTGAGCCTTTGTGTGCATGTATTTAGCTCAAAGCTAATCTGAATAAAAGCCCTTTCTGAAAATAGAGATTTATAAAAAGAAATACTGATAAACTTTCAACTATAGGGACTCTAGTGGTCACTGCGTAAACAGCATTGCAACACAAAACCTGTGTGATTTTGCAGATCACCCCATAAATCTTCCTTTGTCCCATGAGTTTAAGTTTTCAGCCAAGAAAAACAACATTCTTCATAAAATTAATGAAAACAAGCTGCTCTTTGCCTACAGAAAAAGATTTTTCTTAATTACATTTTTTGCTTTGAATCATATATCCTGTAGTTTGATTAAATTCCCTTAGAAGTCAACTAAAAATTAGAGCTTTGCAGCGTGAACCTCAAATGTGGTGTTTACTTGGAAAATATAAACCCACTGTGCCTTTGGAAGGTGATATTTAAAGCAGGAATAAGAGCAATATGCAAGACAGTTTTTATTATTTTCATTATGTCACTGCATAAATTTATTTTCAGGGCTTAGAGTTTGCAGAGAAATATGATCTGGCCAATGCATTTATTAGAAATAAATGGTCTGTGTAAATGAATGTAGATAAAGCAAGAATACTGGAATTCTGGTTAATCCCTTGAGGCAGTAAATCAGGATTTCTAAAGCACTTAATGCAAAATATCTGCATCAAGGGGTTAAATATATAAAATATGAAAAGTCAAAGACAAGAACTAGATTAAAAGGTTACATGGAGACAGTGTTGAAAAAACTGGAGCCTGCTTCTAAATAGATATCCAACAGGCATTCATTTAGGTTCACTGGCCGCAGCAGCCGCTGGCATACTCTAAATGAACTCATACAACAAACAAAAATCAAATTCTAGTGTCAGTCTTTGATCATTTTGTAGTACCAAAGCAGAAGATTTCATAGAGACCCAAGCTACGTGGACATGATTAAGCTAATGCAACTAATTGCCCTAACTGAAAAATAAAAATGCCAGTTCTCTATACCCTTGCTGCATCCTCATTGCTTCAATACTTCAGATGAGCCCTATATCCTTCCTGGCAGACTGTGCCTAATCCCCAGTAGGGACAGCAGACAGAGAAAAGACATCACTCATTAATTTAAGCATTAATTGAATCAGTTCCTATTCAGCTGAAAATCTCCCTCCACTCCAGAGTGAAACCGGTCCCAAAACCTAAGTCTTTGCCAGGCCTAAATCATAATTCAGACTGAAGAACAGTTTTCTTTTTCTCTGGCTCCCTATGCTTTCATACAAACAAGACTTTAGAAGACTTTTTGTGTATGAACTACTAAATAAGATCTACTTAAAAAAAAACCCCAGACCCAAATTCTAACCACCCTAACCAACAAAAAATTAATATATTGCTCATTCAAACAGCAGTGTTCCCCAAGGTTCTCTGTGCAGCAGACGTATTCCTAACATGACTGCAGCTATCACCCATGACCAGTAACTGTTGGCTCCAAAGCTCAGAGGTGCGCTTTGTTTTAAGTTCTGAGGCAACAAGACATATCTTGATTGATATATATGTATGTATATATTTCTGCTTTTATGCACACACATGGATAAAACCGACCTTTTTTTTCAAACTACTGTAGTCCTGACCCTTTCAGGGGCTCCATGCAAAGAGGCCAGTACCCACACAGAGCTTGTTTGAAGCCAATGTGGTTTTCCCAGTGGGAGACAGGAAGAGATGGGAATTACTGAGTTAAATTTGTGTATTGGTATTTTCAACATAAATTAAATATTTGCAGCTAAAGCAATAAATACTGAAATCCTGCTACACATTGATACCTTTTAGATCTCTGGGAAGGCAAGTGACCTCGGTCCTGCTTCTGTCGTTCTAAACTTAAAGTTTTAAACTTTAAAGGAAATTTAGTCCAGATTGAAAGATAAATTCCTAGTCCCCACGCTGGTATTCCAGAAACTTCATATGCCTCAGTAGATCTTAATCACATGCTTAAAGTTAAATATTTTTTTCAGCTATGTTCCTAAATTGAGTTTTGTATGAACAGCAGAAGAAAAAACCTTTTATACGTATGACAAATTACAGTGCTCATCACTTTTGTTCAGCAAGGTCTTATCAAATACTATTTCACAATTCAAGGAATGCATTCAAATTCCTATTAAGAGATCCAGAGGATTAGCTCTTGTACACATCTTTTCCTGTTTGGGACAAGGCTGACAAAATCTGAATGCTGAAGGCTGAAATTTTGAGCATGGTGAAATGTACTTGTTAGACCTTTTAACCTATAATCGATAGCAAAAACTAGATGTTGAAAAATCTGAGCCTAGCTGAGCAAGCTTTAGGGCATTTTCTCACTTGTTATTTTGCCTCTTGATTATCACTCATGCACAGAAAGAAACAACCAGAAATGCCCAGGGAATGGCTAATAGTCTCAAAGCTACTATTTAAAAAGAAGATATTGATAGAATTAGCCTGCATATAAAAATGTTTGAACTGTGATTTGTGCTTATTATGCACACAGTTTATTTGTAAAAATTGGCTATTATGATTACCATGCATTTGTCAAACTTGATTGTGAAATGGCATTCTTTTGACAAGCCAGTTCTACAGTGTCACAAATAGTAAATGAAGACAACATACAAGTACTTACCTGGGAGAAGAAAGTCTTGAAAATAAAGGACATTTTAATAATTATTTTTATTCATTTCACAAAGCTGGTACCTCAACTCCCCTGGGTCTCTGAATGAGTGTGTGAATAACCAGGGAACATGCTACCACAGCACTGTTAATTCATCTGGATTTGACCTCTGAGGAACAGTTTGTGCCATCATGGAGCAAAAGCTCTGGTAAAACATTTGTCTAGATAAAAGACCTCAAGCAGTTAACCTGCACAGCAGAGGCAATGCAGCCGGGCACGAGGATAATGACCTCTACCCAAATGGGGAAGGTACATCAATGTAGCACTACGACAGCAAGACAAAAGATGACAAAGATGACGGCAGCTCAGCAGGAAAACATTAACAGTGATACAATTCTTGGTACTGTATGTGAAGAAATGCCTTAAGAAGTACAATGCCAATCTGTTTTTACCCAATAATTATTTCAAGCTTTAATATTTAAAAAAGATTAAACATCACACCCAACTTTGTTCTTCACTTTTGTTTTAAACTCTTGCTTTCATTCTGTTTTATTTTTTTCTAAATAAAAATCCTGATAAAAGTAAATACTCTGTGTGGGTAAAAGCTACAATTCAGATTAAATAAACTTTCCCCATTTGATACATGAATTATTGTAAGGATGTTTTTCTGACTTCAGGTAGTTATGACACTGTTCTTAAACATAAACCAGAAGAACTTGATGAGCCTTGTTTAGCAAGTCAAACCGGTCCTAACAGACAGATTAACTAATTTCTTATGCAGATTACTTACACTTGGGATACCTTTCATTGTTTATACTGAAGTTTTCTTCTTTCTGTTTTTAAAAGGAGACACTGTCTCACATGTCCATTATTTTTACCAGGCAGAATGCCTTGAATATTTAGCTACCACTCTTTTAGCACCACAGCAAAAGTTCTGGGTTTAAACTATTTATTTTTAAAGTAGTAGCATGATCAGGCCTGCATGCTTATCTAAAGATCTTTCCTTTATGAGGGAGATTTTAGTCTGTGAGGTTTCCTCTACACATGGTAGGCAGCTGTCAGCAGCAGTGAGCAGGGCGAGGGGTCACTGCAGCTGCTCTGTGAAAGCACAGGGTTCCATCAACATCGCAAAAATCCTGCAGAGTGGGAGCTGGGAGACCACGGATTAGAGTACATTGGAGTGTGTATGTAAGGTCACATCATGTCTATCAAAGTGATATCAAACTGGTACACTGTACAATACATTTTACTGTGTTCTGTGTTCAAAGAAAATAAAGGGAGAATGGACATGTGTGCAGCAGACCACAGTTTAATACAGAATTTCATGTTGTCCTTTTAAATAGATGGATTTACTAAGTTCACAAAGACACGTCGAATATGTATACACAGTGGAGATGTGTTGACTTGAGAAAGAACTAGATTTCATGAATTCTTCAGGTCAGACATGAATGAGATCAAAATAATTCTAATTAATTAAATAGTAGAAAAGACTATTAAGAGAAACCAAATGTTCACATTTCCTGAATCCTACACACTAGTATACATAAATGTCTGTCCTTGTATATATATGTCAATAGTTTCCCACGAAGTGCTTTTTCATATCTCCTCATGAAACTTCACTTCAATGAAATTGGTTGCTATATTTAAGATAACCCTAAAATAAAGATAGATAGGTAGCAAACACATAATTTTGATTTGTGGGTAGACACAAATCTCTCCCAATCTGCCTGTTTCAGAAGACAGTTACAGGATGTTATTGAATGTCATATGTGTCATGTTGTATAGAATCCACAGAATTCAGAGAGTTGTAATTCTAATCGTTAGGGTGCTTCAACCAGACGGACAAAACTATGCTTCCCAACAGCAACAGCAACAACCACAGCAACAAGTTACTGACCTGACATCTTGCTTTAGGAAACAAGGAAATGGGTAGGGCAACAGAGAATTTATTCTGGCTGAAATATGCAACAAAATGAGATGACTAGACACTAAACAATGTCTCCTATTTCTAGACATCTTGTGCAAGCTGAAAGCTAGCAGAGGTATTCAGGCAACAAGGGTTTATCAAACTACATCTGTCTACAAAGTCAAAGGGTCAATGACACTATAACAGTTTTATGCTGTTTCAAAATTGTTTCCACGATTTTACAATTACTGGTAATCACTTTCAGCAATAGAAAATAAGAAATGTAGGTGCAAAGAATAAGATAGGAGAAAGCATCCCGTTTGCAAACTGTACAATTGTGAAGTATGAGCTGCTGAAAGGATCCAAATGGTGTGATTTACACTGAAGCATCCCAAATATCTGAACCAGCAGGACTCTGTGACCTTCAAATTTCCTCTGAAAAGTTCTGAAGTTTTTCTGTTCTTGGGGATCGCTTTAAAAATTGCTGACCCTGGCAAAGATTGCAAAACTGTCAAAAAAAAAAAAAGTTACCACCTTAAGCACAAGTAAATTACAAACCTCCCTTTCTCCTTACCATAAATACCAACACCCACTTGCACAGTAAGCCCTTTAATCTCTTCCTCACAAAACCCTTCATGCCTGGCATTCACTTACACATGTATTTGCAGTTATTTTTCACAGCCAATTACCATCCTGCCCTCACCCAGTCATTACCCAATCTTCCTGGACACACACATTCACTTGAAGGCATCCTCCTCCACTTCAGCTCTTCCCACACTGAAGCCCTCTCTTCTTAACCACTGGCCCAAATACACCTGATCTGCTGAGAAGTTTCTGAGCCACCAGAGCTCGGTGTGAATGGGCTTTGTCTCTTTGGTTTTCTCCAGTTTTGTTATTTTAAGCAGAAAATCTTTGATGCAGGACCATTTCTTCCTGCTTTCCTGGGAAAGGCTTCGCCTTACACTGGACAGGCAAGAGTTGCCAAGACTGAAGAATAAATGAATACCCCTGGCAGTGCCAAGGTCTATCCTCAGCTTCACTGCTGCTGACCCAGGTCTGGTCTCTGACTCTGGCCCTGCTGTCTCTACACTTTTCTACATCAATATTGGTGCCCAAGCAGCAGTGCTCCCCATACCCTGCCTTAAGTGACATACTTATGATCAGAGAGGATCACACAAGGGCCGCCTGTCTTAAGTATACCCATCAAATAATACTTCACCTGCTTTACAAATGGTTTCTCAATCTTAAGTGAATTATCTTTGTCCATGTCTGAATAAATGAAAAAGATTAAGGACAGTTAGTGGCAGAAATATGAAAAAGTGGAAAGTTTCCCATGGCTTTCAGCCTTGTGATTGCTCTTCTGAGCCACAGTCTTGGAGAAAAAAAATTAATCTGCAAATGCTATCTTATTTTCTTGTAAGAATAGGAAGACATCTTTATCTTTGTAAAAAAATTTTAATCCTAAGACTGATCTTTAAAAGGAAAGAAAAGTTCCTGACAAAATGGAAGGGGCAAAGAGTCATAAGAAAAACATATCTGAAAAAGAATTTTTCACCAGAATTATGAGAAATTATGTCACCCATATCACTTTAAAATCCTATTTTCCACATACTCTATTGCAAAACCATGGTACAGTACATATTTTTCTCCCATCAATTCCCTCTTCTCACATTATTCACAGGTTAGAGATCAGTTTCCTACAGCTTGAAGAGCACAGCAGGAGCTGAGAAGAAGTGACACACAGACAGCCCTAAGTCTGTGTATCTGAATTCCCAACTTCCACAGTTTCTTCTGCAACATTACTGGGCACATGATAGATGACTTTCCCTTATTTTCTGTGGGGCATAACCATTTTTCCATTTGATAGGTCAGCCAGCTAGATAATCAATACATGCAGAGCATTGGGCCCCAAGAGTCATCCTGTAAGCATGATAATTACATCCAAAATGCTGTAATTTACAACACACACCACTACAAGCTCCACTTTTCAAGTGACCAGTGATGATTCAGAGCACAGCCCTATACAAAGTTCCCATTTTAGGCAGAACTGGAAAATTGAGAACTCTTCAATAATTCTATGTTAAAAACATCCTGGTTATAATTATTATGTTATGCTGGTAACAGGATTTAATGTATAACTACTGACCCATATTAGAGGAGTAGGGCAACTAGTAGCTAGCTTAAAATAGTAAACTTGCAATTAGCTCATAATGATTTCATTACTTGGCACATTGTTTTCTTACACAAAGCTCACATAATTTCTTTTCTAAAATTACAGAGAGAATTGCTGATTAGGAATCTCCAAGTGAGCCTGGAATTTATGCACTTGTTTAATTTCAAAATAAATAAAACTAAATTATATACTTATGTACATGTAGGCCAGGCCTACTGAGATCTTTAGGAGAAACACATTCAGGCTTTCAAAACAGAGGTACAGACATTAACAAAATAATCTCCACCTGCAAGACAGTCTTTCCTTCCCTTTACAGTATTTGCAATAATTTAGGCAGGTAGCAGAATGCTTTCACAGCAATCTTAATCTTTTTAATACATTGGAAAATTTCTTTGTGCTTCTTATGTGTTTTTAACAAATGAATAACTGTGGATTTGGAAAAACTCTACAAGTATTGATTACACAAGGAAAAAAGCCAAACCTTTGCTTTTATATTCTTTTTTAAAAATGTTGATCATATTTGCACATATGTACAAATTTTTTGGAAACATCCTTCAACATTCCTAAACAATAACAAAGAACCAGAGTCTTCCTGTTTCCCTTCTTTTTTTGTTACCCTTGGCATTCTCATCTTCTGCTTCCCACTGGTTTCCCTATCTGCTTTTCTGATTTGGTAAGAAATCCTGCTGCACGTCTGGGAGAGTTAGGAAGGAAAAGAAAGTCTTGCAGTGACAGAGCTGCTCTGCAGGCTGACAGCTCGAGACATGGCTTCTAAATAATTCAGTCTGGGACCAGACTTGGCAATTCCGTCTATGCAGAAATACCTCAGAGTTGAGGTCAAACACTTCACGTTGTCAAGAACAAGCAATTAATAAGTGGAATTTCCACACTTTGAAATGGGCTCATCGTTTGCTTTCAACTCTATGGGTATTAGTATTAGTATGTGTGGACTCAACCCACCATCCTTAAAAAAAACCAACAAAACACTCTCAACATTTGTGACTTTAGATTATTTGGGAGTTATTTCATTTTCTTCTGATTGGAGTTGGTGTTGCCTGGTCAGTATAGCAGTAAGTTGAGGGCTAGAGGTGTTACCATCACAAACAGGGGAGGTTCTGTAATTCAAAAATGGCAAGGCAACAAAAAAGGTAGGTTATGCAAAGACAGCAGTGAAATGCCATGTGATCAAATATTTAATATTTACACTTCACTTACACATATAATTAGCTTTTTTCCTGAGTATACAAACAAAAGCACGTTTCTATTTTCACCCATACACTTTAGGCAGACTAAATTGTATAAATGCAATAGATTATCTGAGGGCTAAGTACATCCTCTAGGTGTGTGCACACATCTCTGCACACGAGTTTCACACAAAGGAACCTACTCAGTCCTGAGAGAAGAGGATTTTTTAACACAGTTCACTGTCCCTTTTGCACTGTTACAAAACAAATCCTGATGACAGCAATAGGAATAATACTTCCAAAAAAAAGGACTGTTTAATTAAAGTCTATAGAATGCAAATTCATCACGCTATTCAACATGAAAGTTCTTTTCAGCTAGATAAAGGATTTTTTGAGGGGTTGTCTTTTTTAATTATTTTTTTCGAACAAGCTTAATGTCTTAGGTCTGGAAGCAATCAAACAGGATGTGACTGTGAAGTATAACTCTGAAAATGCTTGCAACATAACTCTGGCCTATTGCAATATTGTTATGATAGTTCTGGTTTCTGCTGGAGCCATGACCATGAAGCTGCACAGGAGTCTTTGAAGAACATTCACAAAAATAGTCCTTCCCCCACCATCCCTCAAGCAGCATGGATTAAATAACTGCTGCTCAGCTGCTGTCTTCTAAATAAAAAATATTCTCTTCATTGTACATGTAGCAGTGGCAGGTTGAAGTACATTTTGCCTTTGTTTTCTTTTTCACTCCCCAGGTCATGGATCACCAGGCAGGACCACAGTGAGAAAGGGTTTGGCATGTTTTACAAATTTTTCTTGTTTTCTTTTAGCACAGGAAAAAAGGTGCCCAGAGGAACTTCTTTTCTCTTGTTTAACGTGGACAAAAAGCATCAGAAAACAGTAATTATTCAGATCAGACAGAAAAGATGTGAAATCATGTCACTGTTTCAAATGAAAGTTCAAGTGTTTTCAGGGACATGCTCTATACCTATGATAAATATGAAACTTGATACTGTTGGTTTATGCTACTATCCTAGATATTATTTTTGGAGAAATTATCCAAAAGTGGTTTTACTCTCAAAAATGTGGTTTTTTGCTACAGAATTGGAAATACTGGGGAAAAGCTTAGCCCAGAGTGTTAAGTGGGTCAGAGGAAGACAAAAAATAGAAAGAGATTGGTTTGGTAGATGTGAGAATGGTTATGTGATCTAAAAAACTCCAGATTCAATCCTTGGTAGTTTCTACACAAAAGTTTTCTTGTGAGGCAGACTGAAAACACAGTATTATGTATTTGTGCCATCCTCTGCTCTTTTCCCTACCACTTGCCAATAGCAACTGTAAGGGACAAAACATTCATCTTAATGGACTTTTAGTCTGCCTTGATATGGATGTTTTCATGTTTGTAGGAACCTTGAAAACTCCAGTTTGGGAGGCAGCTAACCCTGAGATCCTGAGAGTACACAGGATCATCTACCTGCCCTGTGAGCTCACTCAGCTATTTTTTGAGAAATGTAGTTCTTAAGCCTAGAATGTTATTTAAAAGTTGTAGTGTAGTTATCTACAGGTACTTTTACATTAAATGTCATGTTTAGGTTAATAACTTTTCCTACTAATCCTTAATTTGGAGCTGGAGTTCATGAACACCTTGACAATAACGACTAATCAATATCTAATCCTGTGATTTGATCCAACATCAATACATGTCCTACAAATTGCATTTTTCTGCAGTAAAACACAATACTTTATGAAAAGAATGTGTCTTTACCATAGTAGATAAAAATCTTACAGCACTATACAAATGAGGAAAACTGTACTGGTCATCTGTGACAGCCTCTAAATCCATCATCAGAAAGAAAAATATATGTCAATAGTAATTAAAATTTTTCCAGTAGCATGCTACAAATCTTAGATATCCAGTTATTACCTTTAATTATCACAGATGCTATACTGTGCTTTCGTTGTTTATCTAGCTGGCTGATGGTTTCCAGTGTAGGTAGGTGACTCAAACTACATCTGCAGCAGCTCCCCAGCCAGGGGTGCTGGAAGAGTACCCCACACTGAGATGTCTGCATGCCCAGCCATTCTCAGGAATGTGAAATATTGAAAGCTGAAGACAGAGTCAAGACTTGGAAGCAATGTACAAAGCTTAAGTCAGTTCTTCTACTTATATGGCAAAGCTGAGAAAGCAGTTTTTTATACATATTTTCTCCCATTATACCTCCTCTCCTCCCACACCGAGAAATACTCTTACTTATGAGGACACTAGGATGAGAATGGTTGAGGCAAATGTTCCTATATATGGAAGAGTCTGAGTTAAAGATAGCTTGAGATGACAGAGCATGTTAAATTCTCATCATGCCCATGCTCCTCACAGTTACTGTAGTAGAGATTAAATGATGAAGGAAAACCCCACTATTTAATTCCAGATGCTTCATGACAGGAAAAAATACTTGAAAAAATGAGAAAGTGTCCTAAATTCCTATTTATTTCCTCTTGTGATACCATCTATAATGTTAGTCTACATCTTTCAGTGAACCTGACACCTGAGCAAGCTTATATGTTTTCAGTTAACAGCAATGTAAAGGTGCCAGATAATATTTGTCAAAAAATGGTGCTGTTTTTCATTTGAGAGGACAATCTCCATAGCCAAACGACCTGCAAGATCAGTGTTGCACTGTAACCATAATTCAAACCACAAGCCAATAATATGCGGTTTCTACTGCCAACATATAATGTTTGCTGAATATTTACTAAGGCGCTCACAGACTTTAACACTGCATACAGGCATTTTCCTTAAATGGATAAGGACATTGATAAGAAAAGTGATTGCCATTTTTATTGTCAGTCCTGAGGTATGCGTGTAAATGTTTATCGTCTTTACAATCTGGGTCTACACGGACAGGTTTTATCATTATATTTTGTAATTTTTAAATTATATGTGTTTGCTACAACAAATATTTCTATCACATGCCTTTTTCTGGGTTTAGGTTAAAACTTTATCATCTATCATCTCCTAAACGTGACATTTTATGAAATCTTTCTTTTTGTGTTGAATTCCTGTGCCACTTAAAGACATAATGAAAACTTCTCTCCCCAAAATATTTTTCAACAGAAAAACTTCTAATAACTAAATAGTAAGCCAAATAAAAGAGGACTGAGCCTGTATAACCAGAGTTATACAACATTGCTCTCACTCTGAGTGACAAACATAGAAACTGACACAGCTGAGAACCACACTGCTCTGGAGACAAGAGCCTCCTCCTACTTTCCACCCTGTGGGAAATGAAGAATGGCTGGTTGGTCCACATAGCTGCAAACCCATTATTTCTCCTCACCTCCCACCTATCACCCAATCTGCCTCCAAGGCTCTGTAGGTGATCCCATGGAGGGCAGATCCTTGGTGTACAGGCGGATAACATTTGTCACAGACTCCTCTGCCTGAGGATTTGACTCCTTCTCTGAGTTCAACAGCAGCAGGACCACTCTCTCCACCATACACTTCTTATCTGGCTGGTAAAGCTTTCTCTGTAAAGATGCCTGCCCTGTGCTCTACTCATGACAGTGGGTTCAGCAATACTGCATTTCATTGCAATGCTGAATGAAACCTGCTTTCATTCACGTTTCTGTCTGACCAGGAGGAGAGGTTCAGGCTCCATCAGGGGCTTCAGGGCAGCTTGAGCCACCAAGAGCAATGCCAAATGAGGGCTAAATGGGCACATGCAGCCCATATCCCAGCCCATATCCCAGCCCTCTCCATTGCATCCAGCTCCTGTGGTGGTCTTTCCCTAGAGGCCTGCAGTGGGGCTGTAAAAACACAGCATGGTAAATTCAGAATGAATATGTAAAGTATGTGTATGTGGGCGTGCATTCAAGATGTACACTTCACAGCTGGATTTCAGAGCTGGCAAAGCCAGAGTGTAAAAAATAAGAATAGTTTTCAATGAGACAGTTTCAGTCTTGATAAAGAAACATCATTTAAAGAGCGAAACAGTACTCAGGGACTCCTTCTGAAATTCCTGCAGCTTCTATCCAGAGTCTTGGTTTCAGCTGTTCCCTCCGCCTCTCCATGGTTAATTTTAAGCATCCCATAAACACACATGGTGAGAATGAAGGGCAGGATTGAGGGGAAAAAAATGGGACCAACTTCATTCTCATTCCAGACAAATGGGGAACAAACCAAATAATCCAAATATCAAAGCAATTTACTGTGAAGCTTAGTGGCAGACTGACAGAGACTGATAGTTACTTAAATATTCTGTAAGCAGATTAATAATAATTATTTAATAGGAAGCTGAGTACATTGTACCTAGTTTGGTTACAAGCTGTACAGATTGCTACAAGCTGTACAGATTTCTTAGCCTTTTCAGAGTGGATAAAATAAAAAATTACTATGTGCTAGAAGCTTCTTTCTTTGCTGACAGGAACCAACTACACTTTTGCCCCCTCTTAAACAAACCAGTGTACTTTTCACTCCATAAATCTCATATTACTTCCTTCCTTTTCATTTATTTTGAACCAGAAGGAGGGGTTTTTAACAGAAGTGCTCTATGGCAGCAGGAGGAAAACAGCAAATCAGGATGGAAGCCGCATAAGGAAAGTAAATCAAAAGTAATAAAATCATGGAAATCTAGCAAGGTTAGTGGGGGGAAATGAAGTCGAAGTTGACTGAATCCAGAGCTGGAGAAACATTACACATGAGAAAACACCATTAAAAATAGGCTGCACTCTTAACAGATGAGATGGGAAATGAAGTAATAATTTATAACAAAGATAGGAAAAAACCTGCCAGGTTTGCAGATTTCAAATGAGATGCAAGTTTGAATAACAAGTGATAATGAAATGCAAGCACACAATCTTAAGGGTAGAACACCAAGGAACAATTTAATTAAAAGAAAAACAATATGCTCTGCAACACAGGATCAGAAATAACATACTGCCTGATGTTTCTGTTCAGCTAACTAGATAGCTGTCTATCCAATAGGGCAAGCAATACATTCCAGTGCTTGAAAAATTTTGCATAAAGGTTTGAACTCGACCTGAAAAAATATTAGTAATGACTTAGGTCATTATTCCAAATAGGTATTTTCTAAAATTCTTTCATCTGATTTTAAGTGACACGAGTAGGAAACAAATGGAAATGTCTGTGGGCATAGGAACTTCTGCTATGCATGTACACCTTTTAAAAGTAGTTTTACTTTCAAAAGCAGAATATGCCAAGCATTTACTGTGATAAATAGGGCCATTATTTCGCCAATCCCTAAGAATGATCTTAAAAAATTCACACAGTTTGGCAAGCCTTCTAAAAAGGAAAAAACCTCACACCCTAGAAATCTCATATGTGATGTTAAGCAATGCAATAAAAGAGTAGCTTATTTTATATTGAAGGATATTAACTACAGTATGGGAAATTGCAGAAGAAGAAGGTCTGCAGATTTGCAAATGAATGTCATGCATGATTTATAAATGTAAATGTGAATAGTAGGTGACAATGAAATACAAGCAAGCAAATACACATGATAGATCAGATACCCTGAGGTGGGGATGTGGGGGAAGTGTGCTGCACTAAATGTACCTTTTCAAATGTCAGAGTTGGACCCAAATGGCATGAAAAAGCAGCATCTTGCTAGAGTGGAATTATAGGAAAATAGCATGTGGCAAAGGTAAAGGTAGGTAATGAAGGTAAAGGTAGAATGACTGTTAACAGTTGTGTGACAAAATACACTACTAAGGTGTATTAAAAATAAAAGCATTAATCTTAGTCTCAAAAAGAAAATATTGCTTACATTGCTCACTAAATTTAGCCAAGATTATCAAACCTCAGAAAGTCCACAAAAGAAGACAATGTATGTGGATGAATATCAGCTTAAGTTAATGGATATTTTTGATTTGCTATGATTAGTAATATACAAATACAATACCCACAAGACAAGGAGTGCAGATTCAGAGGACAGTAACTGCTCCTGGGGAGCCAGGGCAAAGCAAACACCAAGAAGAACTTTTTCACTCAAAAATACCTTTGGACACATAGCCCAGGTACCAGCAAATTTCTTTCCATGTAGCAATGACAGATTGAAGGAACTAATCCATGCTTTCCTATATTTTGACTGGTTTTGCAGTTAACAATTCAGCTGTTGTTTAAACTGAATGACTGTGTATCAAGAACCCTTACAAGTGTCTTTTGAAGAGTTATGTGGAATTCTTTTTAGGGAGGAACTGGGGTCAGGGTTAAAAATGCACTCACCATATACAACTTTGCCTGACAAGAGAGAAGAAGTGGCATAGTTTGATAAGGCTGTTAAAAACCCAAAGAAGGTAAAGACAGACACAGCTCCATTTGAAAAAAAAAAAACAAACAAAAAAGCCCAAAAAACAAACAAACAAAAAACAAAACAAAACAAAACAAAAACAAACACCCCCCCCCCCCCCCCCCCAAACTTTTTAGAACAATTTTCCATCAATTAAAATCATAGCTTTGCCTGAAATTGAGCCATGGATATCACGGCTTACTTTCCTTTAATATATTCCATGATCTCTACCTGAAGCAGCTATACCAACTTAGAGAATTTAGTATAATGTTGTAGGTGGCCCATGAAAATATATATTATAAACAACTAAACATGAAATGTAAGAACAAGGAAAAACCCTCTTAGAATGGATATATTAAATATTTAAATATTTATATACTATGTAACAGACCCCAGTAGTGCCTGGGCACCCAAGATATCCTCAGGATGTTATGAGGGAGGCACTCAGAAAAGAGCATTCAAAAGAGCTGCACCACGGCCGAACCTTCAAAGGGTTAATTACACAGTTGAGTGTCTACTCCATTTACTGATAAGCAGAAAATGTTGTAATTTTTTGGATTTATGAATTGCTGGGGTCAGTGTGTATCTTGCACACAACAGTGTCTGTCTGGCTCTATCCCTTACATGCTGGGCAGAGACAATCCCTCTCTCGCCTGGAACCCCAGAGCCCTCTAAGCCGCTTGCTCCGTAACCTTGGCAGCTGGGGCTAACACAATTCTTCATTTTTGTTTTTGCAACTGGGCCTCTCTAAATAAAAACTACAGAGCCTTGTTAGCCAACAACTGAGCCTGAAATTGTGGCATTGCAATCCCCTACTCTAAGACTCAATCAATATTTTTTCATTACAAATTTGTACAGTTAGGTCAACAAGAAGAAAAATCTGCATGGACCAAAACAGACAAAACAGCAGGGATTTACAAAATCTCTTCCAAGCTGTAAGATTATTTTCATTATAATGATGTAAAAAATACGCTCTGATGTAGTTTTTAAATAAAAATTAAAAACCTACATTAGATTGGACACAACGAAGTGATCTGTACGGCCTGTCCTGATGCATCTTGGTAGTACAATCTATTTGACATTCAAAAGGTTTACTATTCCTTTTTAAAAAAATTACATCATTGTATATTAAGCAAGTCTAAACACAAGAGACAGGTTTAAACTGCTGAATTTTCTGGATGATATTTTCACTGCATTAATTAGTAGGAAGGAGGATTAGATAGAGGCACAGGGCTAAGCTGGTACATTTCAGTTTGAGAATCAGGGGCAACCTGCTCCACAATGTAGTTGTTTCTCTGACCCATTTCCAACAAGTTTTAGCTCAGTATACACTGGACCACTCATTTTACTGAACCACGCTGAAAATCATGAAGATAGAACCAAACATACCTGAAATTTTTGATAATGCAAAGGTGATCACTACAGACTTTTACTAGGCAAACTAGGTTTTACTTTGTTTTGATGGCAGTGTAACAATCCCTAACATAAAGCCTCATGATAAGTCAGGATAATTACCATACCTGCATTTTAAAAACCTCATTTTTACATAATCAAGCATTTGTTGAAATAGTATTTTTCTCCTGTATTTGAAGAGAAACATCATTTTGTACCATCAAATCCTCTTACTTCCAGGATTTACGGTTACAATAAGCCAAATTATGTGTTATGTGTTAGATGTGAATCTATTTCAGAGCAGCTACATTGCAGTGTGAATTGAACCTCATATGCATGTATGCTCTTGGTGAAAAATCACTGTCACTTAATAATGCTAATATGAAACCAAGGCCTTCATGGGAAGGACAGCCATCCCAGAGGGATTCAGCGGGCTTCTATAATCCTAGTGACTATTTTGCCCTAATCAAGTTGCTTGCTGAAAGCCCCAAGATCAATTTTTCTTCTGATAGGAACACCCTTGGAAAGGTTGGCTTTATTACAGGTCTATATTGTTAAACTATTTCTTCTACTGGAAGAACATCTACTCACTTCACTGGATGTTCACTGGAAGAACACCCACTCCAAAGACAGTCTCACTGCTGGGTAGGAATTTGCTTCTTCATATGTAACTTCAATTTTCAACCTATCTTTCCTAAATCTCAAACAAACCCTCCGTCCTCCACCACTATCTTACAGAGTTCAAAAAGCCAAACTACTTAATGAAGACTGAAAAAAAAAAAAGGCACTTTATAATCTACAGAGGACTGAAGTTTAAATTGGTTGGTTAGAACACAGGGTTAATAACACCAAGGTTATTGGCTCAATCCCACTACAGGACATTACTGAAAGAGTTGATGGTCCTTGTGGGTCCCTTCCAACTCAGAATATTCTGTGAAGTGTTTATACATTTTAGATGGCTTTTGCAAACTCAACTGTTTTTCGTGTCAGCAGCAAATAGAAGTAACTTTGGATTCCAACCACAGCAGGAAGAGCCAAGTATTTCTTGATGTCTATCAGTAAGGGTAGAAAGACTCTGGAACAGGCTACCCAGAGGAGGTGGTGGTATCACTATTATTGGATGTTTTTAAAAACAGGTTAGTCAAACATCTGTCAGAACGACACAGATAGAGCTGATTCTGCCTTGGGGAAGGCAGGATAGACTGCATGACCTCTCGAGGCTCTTCCTGCCCTATTTTTTATGATTCAGTGATTCAGCACATAGCTTTGAAACACCCTGGGGCTTGATTCTTTTCTCACCTCATGTTATTTTTAAACTGGTGCAACTTCACTGACTTCAGTATAGCTTTTCCTTCCTGTCCTGCAGTAAGTGTGAGAAGAATCAGAACTCACATTTCTTACACAAATGGAGGCTGGGTCTACCCTCCCACTGTGCTGCACAGCTGATTTCCTGAGATAACATTTTTTACCTCTTTAAAGCAGGCAATATCAGTGATTTAAGTCAACTTTTGTATTATTTTAGTAAAAATCTGAGTCCCATTATATGAAGCAAAGGCAAAAAAAAAAATTCAGTAGAAACATTCTTTGCAATTTTCAGTGAATGTCAAATTTTTCTCCCAACATATATCTCTTTGTGAAGAGATGGAGCTTGGGATGGAGAAAAAGTCCACCTCAGCTACCAAAGGAAGCCACAGTAGATAGCAAAGAGGAGGAAAGGAAACAGGAGGGCCAAGTATTTAGCAGTGCCTCAGAAACAAGGACACGATACACTACAGTTGGCTGTAACATCTTGTAGACAGGGTATTCTAAAAATGTTACAGACTGGGGGTGGGTTTAGCATGTGAGCTAATAAG
>WEZZ01005883.1:14015-52582 GCA_013400585.1 Chloropsis cyanopogon
AAAAAAAAAAAAAAAAAAAGTGTTGTTGTGGTCAGTTGTTGCCCTCCTTCCTCCTCTGAACGGGATTTACGCGCCCAGATGTCGCTGGTGGGGCTGGGCCGGGGCTGGGCCGGGGCTGGGCCGGGGCTGGGCCGNGCAGCGGCCCCAGCGCAGGGCACGGCTGAGCCCCTCAGCCACGGGCGGGCGGGCGGGCGAGAGCCCCGGGGAAAGCCTGGGCAAGGGAGGGCAAAACGCTGCCCGGCAGCCAGGGCTGAGCGAGGGGAAGCGAGCGAGAAACAGCCCTGCCAGCCCCGAGGGGACAGCGGGAGCGGGGACGGGGACAGCAGAGACCCGGCAGGGATGGCCCTGTGGCCCCAGCAGGGACCTCAGTGAGGCAAGGGTTCCGCTGCAGCCCCTGGGAAGGACTCACGCTGGAGGAAAAAGCGTCAGGAGGAAGATGAGCTGTTACGGAGTGACCACAGCCCCTCGTTCTCTGCCCCTTATGACATTCTTGGGAGAGAAGATTGGGGAATCAAGGACTGAAGAGCGAAGTTGAGCCTGGGAATGGGATGAAGAAATATGGTTTTATAATATCTGTCTTTTGTTTACCAGTACATGTAAATATTTATTTTAATTGTCAATAAATTCATTTCCCCCAAGTTGACTCCATTTGTTGCAGTAAGGAATCTCCCTGTCTTTATCTTGACCCAGGAGCTTTCTTGATCCACTTTGAAGTATTTCATCCCCTCTTCCTGCTGGGGGCAGAGAAGAGAGTGAGCAACCAGGGAGGAGCTCAGCTTTTAACCAAGCTTAACCCACCATACTTTCCTTCTTTGAATTAGCTGTAGCTCCTTTCAGATACTGCAGTTTTGCCATTAATATTACTACTAAAAATTATTTATACTGAAGCTTATAATGAAGCTGGTGCAGTATGAGTTATTTCGGAAACATGTGGGTAAACTACCAACATAAAATGAAACATGAGGGTCATAAATAGTTAATTACTTTTTAGCTTTGCAGATCAAATAGCTTTATTTTCCACTTATTACTTATTAACAGATGTCCAGGTAAAATGCAAGGTGATTTGTACACGGAGTATAAAATCTCTGTTATTAACTTAGATTTAGTTTGGACTGAGAGCACTTGAGTTTAAAAGAGGTGTTTTGCAATAGTTCACATAATACATTTTATTGTCTACTATGTGAACAAAAAAGATGTTTAAAGACATAGTGAATCGTGTCCAAAACAACTAAGAGAACAGTTTTGCCGTGATCACAGCTTTTGTAACAAAAGGCTCAAATGTCAGAAGGAATTAAAGATTACATTTGATTGAAGAAGGAGAAGGAGAGGGGCTGGAGCTAAAAATTTCTGCAAGGTCAAGGAAAGTGGAATCTGACATCTGAATAGAAAAAAAATGGTTCCAAATGGATTCCCTGCTATCCTCAAAGCACTGACAAACCACTCTCTGAGAATGAACAAGTCTTTCTGGAGTGATCAAGACAGTAAAGCAGTTTCTATGATTTCTGTAATCCCAGACGTTTACTGTTTAAAACATAGAACAAGTTAAGCATGCATGAGAAAGGAAAAAAAGTAGTGATTAATTCAATTTGCCTCAGTATATGAAATCATCTTGCAGCTAAACATTATTTAAATAAATAGAACAACATTTGTTGCTGTGGAACTGCAATTTAATCTTATTGGAACTTACATTTTCAACAGACATGTACAATGTACTATCAATCTTATTTTCTCCTTTGTTCCATTATATTATAACTGGCAAAAAGAGTTATGAGTTCATACAGTATGAAAGAATGTGATATTCTATCAGTTGATATCACAAAACTATCCTTTTCTTAAATGGGGAGAGAGTAAACAAAGAATAGCAGCCAGAAGCAATTATGTAAAACTCTGAGCAGTATTCTCTAGAGAGAAAGATATGTACATTTTCCTGTCTAGTTCCATTACGTGTGTTCATTTCAAAACTAGACACTTCCCAATACAAACAGAGCAAATTCAATTTTATTCAAACAACATTCCCTTCTAACACTTCATGTGCCAAGTGAGAAACGCAACACTCAAACAAATTAAACATCTCTTTTAAGAACAATGTAAATGTTACTAATTTACTTTCAGTAATGGGACTTTTTCTGATTCGCTGTATGACTGCATTTGGGTGTTGCAAAGAATAAGCTGTTTGCTTCAACCTTAAATCTTGTTTGTGTACAAAAAGATTTTGTCAAACTCATGAATGTCAAATAGTACATTGTAAATACAGCCTTTGTTAACTGCTTTCGCAAAGATTTATGCAGGCTTCAATAAAAGGGAAAAGGTAGAAGTAGGTGCATCCATCATCTATGCCTTTGCTGAGATGTAGTGATACGGCCATTTTATTCAACTTATGGAATCAACCAGACAAAATGCCCTCGACAAAAATCTGGAAGATACACATATACAAATACACATACACTTTTCACCTAACTGCTACACGAGTGGATGTTGCATCCCTGCTTGTTTAAGGCTGAGCTACATAATGTAATTACTGACCACTGTAAAGAAGGCATTGAATGAATGAAGGAAGATGTAAATAAAGCATTAGAACTATTATATGCACATATTTGGAAGTTTATGATTTGAAAAAGAGGAAAAATCTTGGAGGAATTATCAATGAGAAGGTGAATTTGCAAGGAACAGGGAGAAAGAGAGTATGACAAGATAACGGTAGAGACAAAGGTGCCAGGTCATTCACTTAGAGCTTGATATCGAGCTTGTCTGTTATAAATTAGGATTTTCCTCTATAAGGCAAGGAAGGGAAAGATCAGGTAAGTAACCTTAAGATTTAAGTAACCAAAATGGGTAAATGTGAGTCATGGGTACAATATGGAATTGAAAATTTGAAGTGATCCTGACCCTGAAGTACGTCAAGTATACAGACATCTACAGGGGTTCTAAATGTGAAAATATACAAGGTATTGCTATGACCCTAAAATGGATACCGAACAATTTTGATAAACTGGGTTTAAAAAGATGAATTTAAACAGGAGGGGAGCAAGAGAAAATAGCTCTCAGCGTGATGAGAATAGAGGATTCTGTTCATGGAATGAAATGAAGAAAATTCAATTTATTCCTCTTGGCAAAATAAAATGAGGGAATACACCTCTGCCTAAACACAGCAGAATATAGCTACTGGAAAGGACATAAAATATTCAAATCCAAGAACCTACTGGCATGGAAAGAAAAGCTGTAGAGCAGTCTGCCTGTACGAGTGGCAGAGGTAGCAGAGCAGTCTAGCTCTAACATGGATATGGTTTTCTCTAGGACAAAAGAAAGGACAAAACCCTGTGATCTGATTCTAGTTTCAAATGCTTCCAAAATTCCTATAATTCACGTTAAGGATAAACTAATTAGTATTGTGCTGAAGTCTGTAACAAAAAGATGTAAAGGAACTGACAGGGTATACAACCTGATGGGTTGCAAAGAAAGGGAGAATATTTCTTTTGTTATCTCTATCCGCTAAGAGCCAAGAGAATATACAGGGACAGCCTGAGAAAGTAAGACATTAATCCTTGATGCAATAAGGCTGCAGGGACAAATCATTTAAAGAAACAAAAGGACCTAACAACATCTGCAGAGAGTTAGGCCAAGACTGTGATAAACAGCCTAAGTCTGTGCAGGATAAGAATACTTACATAAGAATAAGGACACTTACAAGTTTATATTGTATTTATATTGTATTTATTGCATTTATATTGTATTATTGTTATAACCTTCAGGAATTTGTATCCCAGATTGTTTCTAAGCATTGAGTAAATTTGAGTAGATATTTTGTTCATAAATTTATTCTGGATCCTTTTAAACTCCATTAAGGTTACCAATATTGATAGCACCTATGTCTATTATTTCCACGACTGACTTAAAATTTGTGGTAAAGAATACTTCTTTTCTCTTGTTCTGAATTTGCTACTTTATAAATTCCTTTAATTCTCCCTAATTTCTCTATTAAAAGAGGAAAAACGCAATTAAACCCTGTAAACTTTTATCTCTGTTTCTCAATATATCCATGTGTGCTTCCAATATTCCTCTCTTTTATTTCTTTTCCAGGCTGAAGTGTTCTTTCCTTAATTCTCTCTTGCACAGAAGTCTCTTGCCCTGATCATTAATCAATGTACTTCCTCTGGTCCCAGGGAAACTGTGTCACACGTAGATCCTACACTGGAGTTCAGAGATACAGTCCATAAGATATTTTGAATATGACTCTAAAGCAAAATAGAAGAATCATATTTTGAAGCTCGATGACAATGTAAATTTTTGAGGAGTTTGCAATTTGCAGACTTCAATAGAATCTCTTAAATACAGAGCAAAGATTTGGACACATAATGCAGAATCAACATCTCAAAAATAATGAGTACTTTGTAAGGACCTTTCTCTTCCATGCTGTTGAGAGTTTTCCACACTGGAATGGAAGGCTACTCAGACCCTTAGCATAAAGACAGAAGCATTCTTTTCTGACTCTGAACATTTGGCCAAATTAAGTGCCAAATACATCATAATGGCACAATTAGAAAACACCTCTACCAATGTTATGTTACATCAAGACAATCACTTAACCCTGATAGCACCTGTTGCACTAAATTAAACATCAGGGGAAGCCCTGGACACCATCAAAACCCATGGTGAAATGCAGTGTGATGCTAATAACCACAAACACATAATCCATTAAATTGTCCCATGATCATTCTTTCAAGAAATGCTGGAATAGTTAGAAAATGCAGTACTTTAACAGCTCACCCAGAGAATATTATAAGAGCCAAAATATTTAATAGATGGCTTCAGATTTATTCAGTTTGTAACAGTATTTGGCAAGCATAAGCAATAAAACAATAAATTAGATCCTTGTCTTTATTATTCATCTGCTGGATGAGCAGATTAAGCAGGTTAACTGGTTAAGCAGGAAATTCATAAATATATCTGGTGCAGTTGCATCCAAATCCCTATCTGAGATAGTGTGCTGTTTTAGCAGATCTTTTAGACAAATAGATACTGCATAAGTGTATTAATCTCCAGCAAAAACAGCTGATCTGAGTGACTGAAAGCTAGAATTGAAGTGTTGTGTGATACTACAGAGTGATGAGCTTGGTGGGATTTGAAATACCGCAGTATGCTGTTTGTTATGAAGATGCATTATTATTTCAGCAAAGAATAAACTGCATCCCATGATAAAATATCAAAAGAAACCTCAATGATGTGAAAAGAGGAAAGCTCACTCTATTGATATACATAAATTTAGGCAATTTTTTTGCAATTCTCAAGAGTGCTGTTAAAGTTACAGGCTTGAATTTCTCCATCTCATCAAAGAACATATCTCTGAACTGAAGTAATTTGTTCACCAACAATATTGATATTCTGTGTTTTTACAATAAAGGTCTGCCCTCCAGGCTCAAGCAAAAACATTGATTTAAACACCTCTCTATAAGCACCACAAGAGACACAGATAGAAAGAGACTACAGCATATTCCCATGCCTCAGATGAGCTTTCTCTTATTCTAGTCAGCTTGTGTCTGGATTAGAAGGGTATCTTCTTAACACAGCACATCTCTTTGGTCACAGCCTGACACAAATGTGTTTCTAAGCTTCTAAAACAAAGTGATTTAAATAGCAAATTCGCAGAAGAGAATTCAGCAAGGCGGCACCCACCTCCTTCCCTGAGTACTTTGCCCAAAGGTATGTATTTTTTAAAGGGGATAAAACTAAAAGGGATTTTATACCCGCTGAAAGCTGGAAAATGCAATAGCCAAATAGGTGGGAGGCTGCTAGTTCCCTGTTCCCAGGTCCTCACAGACACACATTCCCAAACACACCCTGACCATGACACATGTACATGTGTATGCACAGAGATCAGCACTGACAGGAGACACAGATTCACTTAACCACTAACATCCCGTTCTGCTCTCAGGCTGGTCAAAATGAAGCCTTTTAGTGGAAAATATACACATGTATTGGTCCCTCCAGCAGCTGATCTATCCAATAACTCTGATGACATTTGGGTGTGCAAACTCTAGAGCCCACGCTCCAGCCCAGCTCCTGGTCCTCAGATCTCCTCTCTGACAAGGTTATTAGAACATTAAACTTCCTTTGCGTATGTGTGGATGGACCTTTTATAACAACCTAACAATACTTAGCACTTGGCATAGTTTTTTTCCTGTCTGCCCTGGGCATCCTGCTACTGGCCCTGGGCTGATAAAGTATCACACATTGCAGAGCTGTGTGGTTGCCTGTTAACTAAATAAATTGATGATGAGCGTTTCCCAGCTCTAGCATCTTCATGAGTTTAGACTGATCCTAGGGTCAATCCTGTAATGAATAAATCTAGACAGTCTAGCTGAAGGCAAAAAGTAAATTCTCCAGCTATTAGTTCTTTACACTGTGTCTATAAGGCTTAATATCCCTCACATTATTTTTTTTTTTTTTTTAGTTTTTCTTGAACAAACTTTGATTTAATACTAATCAGCCAAGTAGTTCAATATGACACAGTTTAAAGCAAGGCACATAAAGCATCTCCAATCTCATTATTGCCCTCTTTCCCCAATAAACATTGCCTTCTTGAAGCTATATTGTGAAAGAAAAAAAGAGCATTCTGGTTCCTAAATGTACAATAACTTGGTTTTTTGCTTTTTGGGATTCTTTTGGGTTTGGTTTTTTGTTTGTTTGTTTGATTTTTAATTATTGCCTTATTTTTAAGAAACTAGGAAATTCAAAAAGCACTGCACTATATTCATATCCAAGCCAAGTGAGTTCTCCCTATGCCAGTGATGGGGTTTTAAGCTTCCAATTAAGCCAACTTTCCTGTATGGAATCATCTTTATACGTGCTGCAAGGATAACCAGAGTTTGTATAAAAATTGTAAAAAAGGTATTGTTCCATGTTTCTCTCCTTTACATTTATTAAGAGGCATTAGCCACTGAAGTTTATTTCTCTTTTTCTGCTTCTGCTCCTTCCTGTTTCTTGAAAATTTCCTCAGAGAAAATCTGCCAATAGAGGACTAAACATTTATTTGGAAAATAGCAACAGGATAGAATTGCAGTCTTCACAAGAAGTCTTAAAGTTCCAATCCAAGACTGAACTGATGTATAAGAAGGAAGACATGCCTTGAGGGAAAGAGTAACAGCAGCACCACAGGACTTCCCCTTATGTTAAGCTAGTCCACAAGGTAACAGTAGTCATACACTCCCAAATATCAGATACAGTCTTACAGCAGCCTCACTCTAACCTGCAGACAGTATTACCACTGCTAATAGAATGCATGTTTACAGAATCTACACCAATTTGTTTTCCCATTATTCAAGGCACAAGCATGAAGCTGACCCAACAAGCTTTGTGAAAATCTTTGGGGAGAAGATAATAAATTATTCCTTACTTGAAACATTATGTGAGTGATTCCAGAATCCTAGGAGGATTTGGATTGGAGGGGGTCATCTGATTCAAACCTCTGGTCAAATCAGGGCCAAGTTTTAATTTACTATGCTGAAGAGTATTTGAAAACATATAATTTTCCTTCTGGAGGGATAATTTGATTTTCTATCTTATTACTTACATAATGTCCTTTATGACTAGCAATGAAATCTAAGTTTTGCTATAAAATACTTTAATGAGGAATACTGTATAATCTCTTAATATAAAAAGGGAATTGTGTTCAGCAGGTGAAGAGGAATTTTATTCTGTGGTAAGAATCTGGACTTTAGGAAAGCAAACTTTCAGATGTCTGAAGAGTTACTTAACAGGACTCTCTGGGAAACTGTTCTCAGGGACAAGGGAACAGAAGAGAGATGGAAGATAAGGACTCCTTCCATAGAACACAATAGCAAGGGATGCCAAGGCACAAGAAATGGGGCAAGGAAGGCAAGACATTGGCATGAGTGGATGAGTCCTCTTGGTCAAACTAAAGGGCAAGAAGTAATAGCATAGACAGTGAAAGTAAGAACAGGTTTTTGGGGAAGAGTGTAGGGATGCAGTCTGTGTAGAGACGAGGTGAGGAAGGCCAAGGCACAACTGGAGCTGAATTTGGCAAAGATAAGAAAACAAAACAAGAAGGGCTTCTAAAGTAATGTTGGCCAGAAAAGGAAGGTCAAAGGAGGCATATTCCCTATGCTAAAGAAGGATGGCAAATTGGAAGCTACAGATGAGAAGGCTCAAAAACGTTTGAGTTGAGTTGAGTACTCAATGAGTTTTTTGCCTCATTCTATGAGCAGCCTGTCTTCCCACACCTCTTGAGTGAACTGCAAGATGACGATTGGGAGATCAAAGTGCTTAACTGCTGCAGTAAAGCAGACAGGACTCAATTTCTTCATGGAAAGGAAAGACAATGCTTTATTCACAAAGCTCATGTTTATAGGAAAAATCAGAAGGCACTGTGTTAGACCTAATTAGCTAACAATACACTGACACTCAGTTTATTGGTCAGTAAACGGGCAAATCTGTCAAATCTCTCTGTTTTTGGTTAGTTTACATATTTTGTTCACTGATTACCATGGGACAGATTTCTTGTTTATTACAGGTGCATATGTTTTTTTTACCCGAATAGTTTGTTATGCTAATTGCTTTCATTCCTATGATTTTTCACATAGAAAGTCACAAGCTGACTGCTAGCTTAGCTGGAGTAGCAGGGCCTAAACCATATTTTATAAGGTCTTTATTTTATAATATCTCTACTTGTGGGCAACACTTAACTCTGAAGGAGAATCACAGAATTATTTAGGTTGGAAAAAGCTTCTGAGATCATCTATTTCAATCCTTGGACTGATCACCACTTTCTCAACTTGACGATGTCATTAATTACCATGTCCTGTCATTTCTTGACCACTTCCAGTGATGGTGACTCACCACCAATCTGGGCAGTCCATTCCAGTGTTTAAACCTTTCCCATGAAGAAATTCCTTCTGTTGTCCAGCCTGAATCTTCTCTAATGCAGCTTAAACCTATGTCCTCTTGTCCTGTCACTGGGAGACAAGATCGACCCCCACCTTGCTAAAACCTTCTGTCAGGTAGTTGTAGAGAGTGATAAGATCACCCCATGCCTGCTTTTCTCCAAGCTGAGCAACCCCAGCTCCCTTAGACATTCCTCATAGGACTTACCCTTTAGACCATTACCCAGCTTTGGTGCCATTCTCTGGACATGCTCCAGCACTTCACAGCACTTCAATGTCTTTCCTGTAGTGAGGGGTCCAGAACTGGACACAGGATTTGAGGTGTGACCTCATCAGTGCTGAGTACAGGGGGAAAATCACTGCCCTGATCCTGTGGCCTGATGCTGGCCACACTATTGCTGATGCAGGACAGGAGGCCCTTGGCCTTCTTGGCCAGCTGGGCACAGCTGGCTCATGTTCAACTGGCTGTTGACCAACACCTCCAGGTCCATTTTAACTGGCTGCCTTTCCTGCCTCTCTGCCCCTAGCCTGTAGCACTGCATGGGATTGTTGCGACCCAAGGGTAGGACCTGGCATTTTGGCTTGTGGTACCTCATACAATTGGCCTCAGCCCATAATCCAGCCTGTCCATATACCTCTGTAGAGCCTTCCTACTTTCTGGCAGATCCACAACCTCACAACCAACATCAAGTTGCCTGCAAACGTACTGAGGGTGCACTCAATCTCGCCATCCAGATCATCAATAGTGAGATTTAACAAGACTGGCCCAAATACTGAGCCCTGGGAACCCCACTCATGATTGGCTGCCAGCTGGATACAGCTCCATTCACCCCCACTGTCTGTGCCTGGCCACCCAGCCAGTGTTTACCCCAGGGAACAGTGCACCTATCTGAGCCATGACCTGACAGCTTTTCCAGAGAATCCTGTGAGAGACAATGTCAAGGGCTTTGCGGAAGTCCAGGTAGGCAACGTCCACAGCCTTTCTCCTATCCACTTGGTGGGTCACCTGGTCATAAAAGGAGAGGAGGTTGGTCAAGTGGGACCTGACTTTTATGGATCCATACTGGCTGGGTCTGATCCTTTGGTTGCCCTGCATGTGCTGTGTGACATCACTCAGGATGATCTATTACACAACCTTGCCAGTCACCAAGGTCAAGCTGACAGACTGACAGGCATCCCAGATCCTCGTCCCAGCTTGTCTTGTGGGTGGGCATCATACTAGCCAACCTCCCGTCATCTGGGACCTCCCTCATTAGCCAGGACCAACAATAAATGACAATGAAACTAATATGCAAAGTAAATTAAAGACAAGCCTTTCTCAGTTCACATAATCTCAGTTTCTCAAAAGTTTTCTGTTCAGGGGGACTTGTTGATCAGAAATGACAATTCAGAATATTTATTCATCAGAAACATTAAAATTTTTTTATTTAGCCCTTGAAATAGATTTGTATTAATTAAGTTTTGTAGTTACATTAAGTTAATTATTTAAATATAAGCATACAATAGTGCTGCAGCGACAACTTGACAAAAATATCCCTGAGCAAGTGCTAAGTCATGTTGACATACTCCTCTGTGAACAGACAGATCTGTCCACAGGCTGTCTGACTTAACTACTTAAAAGCCAACTCCAAACACTAAATCGATATAGGGTTATAAACTGAAGCCCACCCCTTGTGCCTCAGTAACAGACACAGTGACAGTGTGTCCTGTCTGAAAAAGTAAATGACTGTGAGACACACATAAAGGTGTTGTACAGATGTTGCATATTTTAATGAAGGCTCACACATTATCCGAGAAGTTGTCCCAAATTCTAAGAGTGAGAAGAGTTAATATAAGTTATCTCATCACGACCCAGTAATATCTGTTTCTGAGGTCATGATAAAATTAAATTAGGATACTTAAATTAGGATTAAATTAAAGATGCATAAATTTCTACAAATAACCAAAATCATTTGAACTTCACATATTCTGGAATAAACAGAGTAATTTTATAAAAATCTTAAGATAAAATAATTACTTTTTCAATGCTATGAAAATATCAAAATCTTCAAGTAGCACTAATATATATCTAAGCAGAAGCTAAAAAAAAAAAGATTTTTTTTTCTCATTGTGATTTTTTGGCTCTTTGGCAGCACTCTTCCCCATCATCCGGATCATTAACAAAGATACTAAACAAGAATGAACCCTGTATTGAATCCTGACATATACTGCTATTTATTGACCTCCAACTAGATTTTGTACACTGATCACCACCCCGTGAACCCAGCTGTTAACCAGTTTACAATCCACCTCACTCTGTCTGCTTATCCTGTCCATACTTTATCATTTTCATTAAGGGCTTGTGGGAGACAGTGTCCAAAGCCTTGCTGAAGTCCAGGTAAAAAATGCTTACTTCTCTCCCATCATCTACCAGACCAGTGTTTTCATAATAGAAATCTACCAATTTGATTGAGCATGGCTGCTCCTTGATGAATCTATGCTGGCTACTCCCAGTAAATTTATTGTCCTTCATATGCCCAGAAATGCTTTTTAGGATTAGCTTCCTCACCATTTCCACAGGAATTAAGGTTATTTTATCTACTTAGTTAATTTAGATATTTCTAAAATTATGTTTATTTTATATAGAAATGGTGTGTGTGTGTGAGTGTGTGTGTGTGAGAGAGTGTCATTTTTTTAAATAGTTTTTTATTAATTAAATATCATTGTCATATATTTTTTCACAAATAGACACGTAACATTGTATAATGTATATAATGTATAAAAACATGTATCATTTTTATACATTACATAGGTGAATGGAACTCCTCTCACTGGGTTTTCTTTATGTAAAACTGCTGAAAAGAACTCCAATTATTGGAGCATCATTTATGGTACAAAGTAGGAAAAAAAGTGGTTGCATATCAGATTTGGCTAAAACAAAATGCATGTGAAAGTGAATATAAACCAGATCCTTATCTTTCTTGATGTATCTTGGAGGGAGAGTGTGAAACATCTGAAATTGCAGGGATTTGTCTGACAGGGTTTATTATCTGCATCTCTAATGTGCCAGACAGAAAATGCATACAGGAAGCACTCCACTGTCCAGTCGGTCCCTAAGACTCTCTACACAGCATCCACCACGTCCTTTGCTGGCAACTTGAATTAATCTTATCTGCTGCCTCCTCACACCTCTGCTATGGCCAGTGTCAAAACCAGCACCTGCAGTAAGTGTCTCCAGTTGTCATCTCTACACAAAATCATCATGGCAAGGGCAGAGGGGAAAGCTGCAGGCTGCATGAATTTTTCAGCCCCTGTAGAACACATAAACACTTTCTATTGTGTCAGTTCAGGAATAGGTCACACATGTGTGTCCCTGGACTGGTGCCACAGGCACTGCTGCAAGTAATACTATGACAGGTAGATAATCAAACCTTGAACCTTGTCCATGGGCTCAGTCTAGCAGGAGTGTAGAGGTAGTCCTTGCTCTGTCTTTGGCCTGGCCTTCAGGGATTAGTGACTCAAAGGAATCTGTTTTAAGAAGTGCAGCTTATGAGGGTGGAAAGTCATCCCAGGTTTACATTTTTATAAAGTTACCTTTATAGCTTAACTCGTTGAAAGAGTGTGAAAGTCTAAGGGGCTAAGTACAGTTGGAGACCAGTCCTTAAGGCCAGAAAGAAAGAGAAAGAAAAAAAAAAATCAGCAAACCAATCATGAATCATTCTGTACTGTAAAGCTTCTTTTGAACAAGGCTCTGATCAGGAAAGATAAGAAGATAAGAAGATAAGGAAGAACTGCATGGTATTAATATGCTCTCAGGATATAGCTATAATCGGTTACAAATCAATTCCTTTGAAAAAATCATAATTCACTAACATCTCAAGCTAATAAACTGGGAAGACTGTCCCTATACCTTAAAGGAATATTAAGTATATTTGAACTTATGCATAAGGAACTTCACTCACAGAGATTAAAAAAACCCCAAGATTACTTAATTATGTTGTGTAGTAAAAATGAGTGAAGTCTTGTATTTCTTCTAACCTCAGACAGAGCTGTTGGGCACAAAAATTTCTGGCTACAACACAGTAAAGTTCTTACCTCCATGGGGTGAGAAATCATGTTTCAAATTCACTGATGTGAACACAGGTTCAGATAAAACTTAACACCCATAATAAAACCAGGACAAAAGCCAAACATGATCTTTTAAATCCATGTTCATGAAGACATAGTAAATGTTTCTTATGAAACAGCTCCTTTCCTAAACCCAACAAATTTTATTTGAACACATTAATTGTATTGATATTTGGCTGCTCATCTGGTCTAGTCATAACTCTGTTCCATTACAGTGCTGTTTTTGAAATAAAATATCGTGTGGCCTTGCATCTGGAAGTTGGTAAATAAAGCAGAAATTAATGGAATATACATTTGGGGATGTCTTTGAGCTCATTAGAAGCACACCAGTTGCCATAGTCCTGCTTTGCTATTAGAATCTGTGTCGTTCTCTACTTGAATCAAATATTCTGTGAAGTCTGTATTCTCATGGGTCTGAAAAACTGTTGTATTCAAAGTATGTCCTTTTTTGATATTTTCAGCTCATGAACATAGGATCATAGAATCATAGAATCATAGAATGGCTTGGGTTGGTAGGGAATGACTACCAAAGTGCCCTTCTTCAAGACAATAAAAAATTCTTACCACAAAGCACGCAAAACCACTTAGTAGCGATTAGGTTGACAATTCAATATATTTGCTTTTTATCGGCAGACTAATGTTTGGACTTATGCATCAATGTTTATTCAGGGTTCATCCTTTTTCACCTACAAAGTAAGAGAAGTGTACTCTTGCTGGCCTTTGAAACAAGGATTTTCTGATTCATAAGAATAAAGCCTGATAAATTGTCTTTAGTGTCCACCTGCCTGTGAGTTGCTATTTACATTTTTCAGCAAAAGGAAGAGAAAACAGATGCAAAGAAAGTTCATTTTTCTGGAGAAATCAACCAATATTTTGGTAGTTCAGTGACTCTGGCATATGCAAACCTCTCTGTATTTGTAGCATAACATGCTAATCTGTTGCTGGCAGTCTGTTTGAAACAGACAGATTCTTCACTCAAATTATCTGTGGATTTCCAACTCTTGAGTAATTTTTAAAGCCCATGATAGCACAATAATATGCAGGAAAATAAATGTTATAGAAGAAACTGGCCTGCATATATTGCCTTTGACAACTTTTCTGATTTAAAACCAGAATTTTGTATCAATTCATAAGCACATTGCAACAGAGTTTCTGAAATTAAAAATTCAACCTATTTCTCTCTTTTCTTACATGTCTTTAGCATTTTGGGAGAGAAACGTATAAACATGGCATATAACCTGATATTTATCCCATGTAAATAAAAGGTTTCTAAAATTCCCAGTGACAGGGTAAATCCATTCAAAATATAAGTTTTCATACAACTTTGTGCTGGTGTCAAACATTCTTAACGCAGTCATGCAATTGTTGTTTTCTGTCATGTAATGACAAAAACCCCAAATCTTTTTACATCAATCTAGTGAGATTTACTTTTGCTTTGAAACAATCATAAGGCAATATAAGCTAAGTGTTTTATTTCACTTCTGACTAAAGTATATATGAAATATTTTAGATTTATTTCACTATGTCAGGAAAGAATAAGTAAATGCTAACTCTATCAGTTAGTGTTATAATCCATTTATTTACATGTCTGTCTAATTGCTGAGAATATTTGGACATCATTGCTCTCTCACTGATCCCTTTGTGCTGTACATTGTAACAAAATTGCTAGTAACTAATGCACTGAGTGCGCAAAAGTAGCTGCAATCAGATGAACTCTGATTGTGCACTGCCATCCATTGTTCAGTGAAATTTTTAGACTAAAACCACACAAAATTCCTCAGAACTATTATCAAGCCACAACTCAATATACATTGTGGTGGTCCCAAATCCCTTGATTCTGATATATGCAGTGCGACTATTTTAAAAGCTCACAGACAGGAGGATTCAGTAGAAAAAAAGACTAGATTGAAAACAGTGAGACATGAACTCCTAACTCCTTTTACTGACCTCTTGTTTAAATCTGACAAGTCACTTGATATATTTAACATCCCTTTGTTTGTGAAGCAGTGAAGAGATCCTTTACTTTGAAGGCATATGGTAACCTTCCATAAAGAAACTAAGTGAGGTGCTTGCATAATCAGATGGTATCTGATTCTGGAGAATAATGGGACAATAGTTTTAGGGGAAAAAAAAGGTCAGTGTAGTAATTTGCAGCACACAAAAGTCCCTGTTAAAGTCACTGATGACAACACAGGTCAGAGTGATTAAACAAAGGAAGATTTGCAGCCTAACTGGCATTCACCTGTCTTTCCTTGCCTAATTTCTCTTTTTCTCACTGGGCATACCGCATTTCTCCTTCTGGGAGATCAATGCAAGCTCACACAGATCATTAGCCCAGATGAAAAATAGTTTGACAAGCAATGAAATACTTCCAGTGATATGACAATGGCCTATTTGTGCGTGCTGAGCCTGAAAATATACAGGCAGGACAGAAGTGGGAAGGAAAATTATTCAGCCGGTGATGCTCACAGCTTGCAGAAAGTTGTCAACTTGATCCATATAGCATGTCAGAGCTCTGTGAGTAAGCATCATGCAAGCAATGATAATCCTTCACTTAACACTTGGATGACTCACAGAGGAGAATTTTTCAATAGATTCTTCTCTGACAGTTACTAATTTGCTTGCTGCACTTCTCTGGCACAAAGGTTTTAAGTCAACTCTGCAGCTCTTAAAGGGCACATTAAATGAACAAGAGCAGACAACTCTGCATCTATTGGCGGTGCCAGTATCACAGTATGGAATGAGTAGTTGTTGTAGCATAGCTTTGAGACCAACATATTTCCAAACTGGAATGTGTATGGAGGAGATTTATTGTAGACATTAACTTGCAGGAGCAGATCCCAAACTACTGAAAAGCACAGTTAGACAATATGGTTAGATATGTCTACAGAAAACAGAATTCTTCCGTTCTCTTGGAATTGTGATTTCAGAAAAAAAAAGTCTTATTTTTTTTCCAGCAAAAAAGTTAATTCTGATATTGAAACAAACTCAATTCTGAGTTTTTTTGTAGAAATGTTCTACTCTAATTATAGAGAAGGTTTTTCTACAATATACTGCATATGCATGTTGTTTGAGATAGCTGGGGATATTGCTTATGCTCTATTGTGTAGAAAAGAGTTTCTGATATGTAGGTTCCCATTAAAGTATCAGACTTTGCCAATATCTACAAAATGTTCCAAAAGAAAAATACTTTTTAAACTTGATTTTATCTATATGGTCAATGAAGGCACATAAATTTAACCATGAATACAGAGAAAAATATGAAGGCAGAGCCACTGATCACCTATATGGACCTGCAAAATATTTTGTTTCTACAAGAAATATTTTGTAAAAAGGCTATAGTGGGAAACTGGTAAGGCAAACCAGTTCCAGAAATAGCATCAGCCAGAGTCTGCTTTATAGTAATGTAATAATGGTGAAATAGGAGGAATGTAGCAGGTGTGTAAGCACACAGTCCACTAGAATAATTTTGTTTCACTAGGGGCATACTAACATCTTCATAGTTTACTTTTTGTATCTACCTCAGATACTGTTTGTATCTTTCACTGAGCTGTTACAAAGTGTGGCTCACTATTGTTCTATATGGTCCTTAATAACAAATATAGGATATGATGACATCTAACAGATACCTTATCTAAGGAAGTTGCATATGTTGCCTCAGAAACCAATGGAGAAAAAATGGGCTCTACCAGGAGACAAATTTTCCTTTAATAACACAGAATGAAGCCCCTTCTCCCAGGGGTTCTTGCTATTGCTAGCAGCTTCAGGATATTAAAGGTATAAAGAAATTAGATGTAGCAAATCAGAACTTCCCTGCATGATATTGAACCCATTGCACTCTGCCTTCCAAAAACTCCCAAACCAGTTTCACTTAATCTCTCAAGCTGAACAGAAACTTGCTTAATAATATCAATATTATGACCAAATATATGATGTTGGGATGCCTGCTGAACTGGGTACTCTTGCTGAGAAACCAGATCTAAAACTGTTGCTTTACTGCTTCTGTCAGCCCTGATTAATTTTTTTTAATTTTTTAATTTTTTTTTCTCCTCACTGAACATTCAGAAAACAAACAGTAAGAGTTAAAAACAAGTAATGGCTATTTCAGGAACTCATGATGTTTTCATTCTGCTTTTACTGCCTAGTAGTCAGAAGGACTCTCCCCAGTCATTAAATAATGCAAGAGTTCAGTTTCATGATAAAATGTTGAGCAATTCCTTACTTTTAAAGATTTTTTCTTTTTCATGTACATTGCCTTCATTTCAGTCCATGTGATAATTTTTACAGTTCTTGTTCTATTTTCCACCTATAGTGCATCTGTGAGGGATGGCCTCTTCTTGGGGCTGGGATGGCACCTGAGGAGGGAGACTTCCTGGGATGAAGTTCCCTCACCCCACCCCTCCAACTCTCTGGGTGTTTTACTGCTGAACATCCATGAGTGATCCTTTGAGGGTGAGGTGAACCTATCTCCTGGGTACTCCTGCGTGAGAATCTAGTGTGTGTTTGCATGTGCAGTATGTCATCATTCTGATCCATGCAGTAACAATATCCCCCAATGGGTACACCAAACCTATCACCTGACAAATGTCTTTGGCATGACATCCTGATCACTTCTGTTGTTGGTTAGTTTTGGTTTTGTTTTCAAATCAAAGTTAGTCTGAGGTTGTGATCTGCATGTTGGTTCCATGCACCTCACTGACAGCTTGCCATGGGATCCCAGCCTCCCTCAGGCACATCCGCCGGCTTTGACATGGAGTCCCTCCTGGGCTGCAGGTGGGTTGTTGTTCCCCCATGGTTCTCCACGGACAGAAGGGGCCCAGTTGCCTCACCTCAGTCTACTCCATGGGCTGCAGGGGAACCTCAGCTCTGGCACCAGGAGCACCTTCTCCCCTCCTTCCTCACTGGTCTGGGTGTGTGCAGGGATGTTTCTTTCAGATATTCTCATTCCACTCTCAAGCAGCAGCTGTGGAGTTTGGGTGGGGTTTTTAACCACTTCTTAAATGCATTATGCCAGAGGTGCTATCACTATTGCTGGGCTTGACCTCTGCCAGCAGTGGGTCCAGCTTGGAGCAAGCTGGCATTGGCTCTGCAGGACATGGGGGAAGCTTCTGGCAGCTTCTCACAGAAGCCAAACCTGTGTCTCCCCAATTAACATGAGGGAATTTTCATGTCATACCAATACAACTTAAATTTATATTTCAGGGACTTACTCTTTTGTTTTATTTAATGTGATTGTTCTTTTAAAACTGATTTTCAGTTTTTTAAGCTTTATTGAATCCTCCTTAATCATTTTGCCAACTACTGAATGATAAAGTCATTCAGTATAGGAAAGGAAACAAATACTAAGTCTCATGATAGGAATAATCTATTTATCATCCAAATGACAGCAAGAGCTATAATTTTTTCTCTGTTTTATTAGTCAGCCTGGCACATTGCTGCTTCATGAGAAAATGTACTGCAGATAATACTACAGCATACAATCAGAAACAAGGCTCCAGACAGCTATATCTGCTTAGAAATTAACTCAGATTAATGTGGCGATAATTGTTGGAGCTCAGTTACATGTTTTTGCTAATTAAGGATTGAGAGAAATGCCGAAGAAGAGACAGTACATTTGTTAACAAGAATACACTAATGATTTGGCTGTTCCCACTGACCTCTAAAAAGGTTAAAATGCTAGAGCTTTTGATGGTAAATATGTCAAAAAGGTTATTCTTTATCTTGTCTAAAAGAAATACAAGATTATTCCATATATTTCCTAAAATTAATCATAATTGTTATGCATTGTAATCCTTGTTCTTACATTTTGTTATCTAGATCATGAAACTAAAAAACATGAATTCATTTTCTTGTGTGATTCCATCTTATGGGTCTCTTCATAATTTTTGAGCCCTGCTGAAACAATATAAATAAATTTAACAGAGAAGGAGCAGTCTTGAACCTACATTCAATATTTTGTCAGGTATATAATTTGCAGGTATATATCAATTAAAACTGTTACACATAATGAGTTGGTGATCTCTATCAAAGACAATGCAAATTTAATATAAACATAAATATAATAAATTAAATTTTCTTCTTTTAAAATTTGAATTAAGGTCATAATTTGCCTAAAATTCATTTAAGTAGCATATCATTGAACCCCTTGTCTTATCTTGTCCACATGATCAAGTTACCATCTTTTCTTCTTAAAGCTCAATTAAATCTCATTAGATTTAGCTAACATAAGACTCCAAGTGAGTAATGATTCCGAACAATATCTTACAAACTGAGTAAGCCTTAAAGTAATGATTATTTGACTCTGAAAGTGGCTCAGTTGTTTAGAGCATGGTGCTAATAATGCCAAGGTTGCTGGTTAAACCCCAGTACAGGCCATTCACTTAACGGTCGGACTTACTGATCCTTGTGGGTCCCTTTTAACTCAGAATATTCTGTGATTCTGACTAGTATGACCTTAATCTGGCTACTATGACTATTCTATCTGGCTAGTCTTTAGAATGGATATTTTGGTGAAATATCTAGAACCATGTTCTGGCTGTGTAATGTCTTTACTGGTCTTGTGATCAAACATTTTCTTTTACTGAAGAGTTTCGCAGTTTTTATTGGTCTACTAAAACCAATAGATTTGGCTCCACATCATTATTTTAATGACTAATAAAACAATCATAAAGTCTGTGAGCCATTCTGTCTATCAAATAAATTTGTCATGTTTGCAGACCTCTTTAATAATGACCATGGCCTTTCAGAAGCAATATACTGCAAAAAAGGAAACACTATCCATTCAACTTCCTAAGTACTGATCCTACTATAAAAATGTTGGAAATTTGACTTTGAAGAATGTGAGACATGAATAAATGTCATATTTTTATAGTTATTCTGAAGTGGAAGGATGATAAATTTAGGATAGTAAAGCAGAGAATCAGAAGATGCCATTTCTTTGCACCAATTACCAGCCATACAAGTAATGGGACTATTTGGACCTACTTTCGCAGTATATAAAATACAGATTTCAGTTTCATTCAAAAGATTATTTAAAATATCAACTCTCTGAACTTTAAAGTGTTTTCTTGATGAGTGTTACATAAGTTTACAGAAGACATTATCTAAAAATTACAGTAGTTCAGACATCTGACATTTCAGAACGTGCATTTGCATTCAGAAGCAAATGTTAGGTTATCTCTGAAGAAAAAAATATTTTAAAGCAAAAGGAAAAATAAGCCAGTGTGGGCAAAAGAAGATACGATTTTCCAAGGTACAAACCACAGCAAGATAGCAGAAAAAGTAAAGTCTTCAAGAAAAAAGGAACTACACTTTTTATTATGAAGATGATTCCACTGTTAGTACAGAAAATTTCAGTCACTCTACTGAAACGAGTCTCATTTTACTTCAGAGTTCTGATTTGTTTTAAAGTAGAACACTTCACACTTCGGTAAAAAAAATATCAGCCAAAATACATCTTCTGGCCATGTCTGTCTACAGTGCAGGTTATCCATTTTGTCAAAGCCAGCAGAAAAATTGTATCCTTACCCTGTAAAATAAAAACAATTTTTAAAAGAGCACTGAGCTTTCTTGTTATATGTGACTTGCTCCTAGCAAACCACTAATTCAGTCCCAGGCTCCACAGAAATCTAATCTTACATTCTGGCCTCTATCTTGTAATGTAATTCCTCTTAGACACACTTAGAGAACTTTTACTTCTCTTGTAAATAAATGAGTTTACAATTGAAGATCATCTTCAATGATTTTTTCATAGTGCCATAATGTTACTACTACCTAAATATGGTTATATTTCTGTGAAAGTTATATATTGACCAAATATAATTTTCTGACTAGATTCTCAACACTCCAAAAGTTTTGCAGTAGTAGTCTTCTTGACCTCCTTTTAGCAGAAAGACATCACCTGTGCAGAAGAAAAGATGGCATACTGTTTAGAGAAGAAATGACAGAACATTTCCATTGTCTGCATAGGCCCAAGCAACAATCTCTGGCTTGTAAATTATAGAGGTAATGAAAAAAAGCTGGATATGTTTACCTTAAATTAAAGTTTTATTTCTAATGAGTGCCTTCTGTCTAAATTTCAGGCATATAGAAACAGAAAAAAAGCTGAATGTTTTGAATATTCCCTCTTGTGGAACTGTCTCTAGGTATCACTTTCTAGGTACTAAAATCCTCCTTTTGAGTAAACTCAAAAAACATACTGCACCAGCAGACTAAAGATAAATTAGTCTGCTAATTTATCTTCACAGCCCTTAGCTATGGAGTCCATAGCTTAGAGAAGAAAGAGCCCATAGCTCTTAATACTCAAAATAATTTCTTTGGATTCAGAGTGTACAGTTCAGCTTTTCATTATATCATTAACTTCTGGAAGACAACACAGACAAGGAAAAGGTCATTCATTAACACAATATCATCTCATCTGATTCTGTTCAAGTATTGAGCACATCAATGGTAAACAAGTTAAACTCACAGCCATTGGTCCTCCAGGCCTGTGAGCATTGTACTTTCATATACTTGGCATTTGACAAAAGGAAAGATTTGCATTCCTAATCATTGTCAGAAATACAGTATTTCAGTCATGAAGTTATAATTTCTTGTTTATGCATGCTAATTATGTAAATATTATGTAATCTGATGCATAACTGCAAATTAAATAATTGCTTCAGAACTGGTTGCCACAATAGATCCACTAAAGCAAAGATCTTGAAATTAAAAATTAAATTATTATATATCTGTGAAGTAGCTTTACAAACCTTATTTGTTTATGGAAATTGATAAGAAATTATGTTCAAGCAGCAGGACAGAAAATTAAACAAAATGAAAGGGAGGCAAGAACACCAAGCAGCAAAAGAGATTCTTTTACTATCTGGCCTATGTTTTGCATTCTGCAGCTACCAAACAACTACCATGCTCCAGTGAGATCCAATTACAATTTAATAACTGGAAATATGTTCAATTGCTTATATTTACTTTTGCCTGGGTTTACATGATTATTGGGAGCAAAATGACTGCAAAACCTAGAAGGTAATATTGCACAGGTTAAAAACACTGCACATTGTGATAACTTGCCTTTTTTAATTCTGAGTTTGGTAAAGGACTTTTAAAAAAGGTCAGAATTTCTCAAAATTAGTCATGATGTTTAATAGCTTCTCTTCTTATTTTTTGCTAATATTTTGATATCTTGCTTATATCAAGATCTTGGATGTGCTTGAAAAAAGTCAGTCCAGTGGATAATGTCAGGGAAAAACTATTCAGGATAATTCTTCTCTTATCAGGTAACTTACTAAGCACAATACCAGAAAGTACACTGTACATAATTTTTACTTCTGTTTAAATAGGAATGCTCAAATTTGTGGACTACCAAGGGGCAAATAACCAGCTAAAATCATGTGTCTTCCGCTAGAACTTTAGTTTAATCCTCATGTCTTGTTTCAGAGTCTGTCACTAGATTGCCACATATTTTTCAGTATATGTCATAAACCTCAAAAAGGAAACAAATTTATAGACTTAAGTATCCATAGATAGAGATGTATTTTAACAAAATTTCTGCATTTTGATTGAGGTATAGAGATAGGTCATTTCTACAGAATTATTTTTATAATGTAGCTCAAGCTGCTATTTTCCCAGCTTTTGTATATTCTAAACAAAATTTTTCCTCACAGCATTTTTTTTTCTTGATACAATTTGAAGGGAAGTAATTTGCCCGATTCTACTTTTCTCAACTAAGCAGCACTACCTGTTTTTACTGGTGTATAACAGAATTGTTCACGAACTGAAAGTCTCATCTGTTGGAGAGGACAGATCATAAGTTTTTCACTGCCCATTTTTCTACCGTTGTCATTTGTATTTAATTTTCTTCCGGCCTCTGTAAATTTGCTCCTTTGGTCAATTTTTCATCGTACTTTTCCTTTCAGCTTCTGTTATGTTCTTTTCCTTTGTAAATTTCTACTGATGTTTTTCTTTTGCTATGGTATTATTTAACTTGACATAAAAGCATGATCATGTGGATTTGGTGCTCCCAGTCCTTCAAATCTTGAACTGTTCTCCTGAATCTTTTGTTATGTAAGTGAAATGTGGTTTCTGCTTTTTTTTTCAACTCAGCAAGATTTTGGTTCCTCTGTGTGCCACTCTGTAAGAAAAAGAGCATCTGCATTAACTAAAATTTTCAGCCTGCAACTTATGATGACTGTGTCCCTGTTTGCTTCCTTGTAGCTTTTTAGGATACAATTTAGCAATCATTGATAGTGGTTTTCTAGCTGTCTGATCACTTTTCATTATCGTTGTAATTATTTTGTCCACCAGAGAATGATACCTTGAGGAAGCTGTTCAGGAATTTGACTGGGATTTAATTGAAGAATTCCTCATAGATGAGTAATATTTCCTCAGCATATGTTCTGTTGACTCTTTGGTATTTCTCCTTGTGGCCTGACCAGAGCTTATTATCCTCCCAGAAATTCATCTAGTGTGCACCCACCTCAGAATGTCAGAGTCTAATCTCATAAATAGCCAGGATCTTGAATTCATGAGTACCTGCTTCTCTCATGATCTGAGAGGACTTTTTTCAAAATGTAACTTCATATCTTTAACTGTACCTTAGAAGATTCACAGATATTGACCTTAACTTATTTATTCTTAATATTACTTTGAGGAGGCATAATCAATCACTTAGAAATGGCTATGACAGTTACACAAAAAGTTGAAAGAAGCAGATAGTAGCTGATCATGTATTTAATATCCTTATTCACACTTATGTGTTCAATTTAACTGTGATATAAACAAGCCAAATTTCAAAACACGTTAAGATGTAAATATATTCTACATTAGGAGAAATTCAGACATGTTACTATCAATAATTATGCTTGCATTTTCTTTCACCACACATTTTGCATTGCAATAAAGAGTTTGTGCTAAATTCTCACTTTTTCTCTTTAAGAATTGTCCATTCAAAGTTGCATATTTCCCGAGTTATACCTTGGAGGTTATCTACCTTTTCTTTTTTTTCCTAAAAAAATAGATCATCCTGATAATAACAGGTTGTTTGTTTGTTGTTTTTTTTTTTTGATATTAAAATGGTTTGGTTGTTTCTTTGTTTTGAATATTAAGTTATTAAATTTAATTCAGTGAATGAAATTTTGTTTGCTACTGCTCATGAAAAACAAATGCTAAAGTTTGCAAATATTCACAAAGAATTATATGGCATGCCTAATTATCTAAGTAAGGTCACTATAGGTAAATTTTAGTTACTAATATTATTAGGAAATGTCAAAATGAGGTCATAATCAATTTTTAAATTAATTTAGACTTTTAATATATGTTAGATTTGTTTCAAAATTTTATCAAGCAATTAGATTTGATGAGTGTTTTAGAAAATTTGTCTGAAGAAAGATCCAGAAGAAAATGAAAGACTAGAAAATTTAGTTATATTCACTCCCTCTTCGCCAGGTGATAGTCAGGACTTAAAATCAATGCTTCAATAAACAGTGTTCCCAATGTGGAGATCAATATAAGGACTTCTACCTTGTATTAATCAAGCTAGTTAAAATTTATGCTGCTTATAGCCTTTTTTATGCATTGTTTATAGCTTTTCTGTTTGAATTTATTAGGTACTACAGACAAAAACCCAAACCCCTCTTGAGAAATTGTGACAGCAGAAATACATTTCTGTCATATCACTCTTTTAGCAACTAATTTTCTTTAAAGAAATATTCCTAAAGGGCATAGAACTCTCAAGAAAAAGTATGCACTCTTTCCTCAGATGAAAGTGAGTCTCAATAAATGTAATTTAACATCACAGAAAACTTAATGCTTGCTAATTGTTGCAGAACTGCCAGCCTGAGAATGAGTGCATGCTGCAGTATGTGCTGGACTGACAATCTGAAGAATTGCTCAATGAGATGGTAGGAAATATTTCAGATACAGTTTGTTTGCATTTGTCAGATTCGCATTATTATAATAAATGAATTCCCTTGTTCAACAGACCTTTCTGTTATTTCCCAGAGACAGGTTTTAACAGTCATATAAAAACTCTACCTGTTTTCAGTGCTTTCTGTTAATTTTTTTTTTAGTAATTGACATATTAAGCCATCTTTTATTTCTTCAGTATATGAATATAAATGTTAATCTCATCATAATAAATAATTCAAGCTGAACAGCACTTACAAATGAAGCACATTTAAAATCAAATTTATCAAGCACTACTGAAGAGTTTAATCTAGGAATCTCATTTGTTTTACAAGCTCCACAACCAGGGATTATAGTTATTTTAAACAGTATTTGAAATTGCACTGGCATTTTCAGAAGAAAATCTGCAGGCAGAAGAAGCACAGAAGACTTTTTTTATTCTAAGATGAAGTTTTTTAAAAATTAGTTGTCTGTGTAAAGTGTTCACACAGTACATAATACTATAAATGAAACAGTTTGAAAACAGACAAACCCAAGGACGAGTTATGTTTTTATCCTGAAATTACAAGCTCTGTGCCTGGATTAGTTACAGTACATGTAACCTACAGATAGAGTAACTCAGAGCTTATTAACACTCTAATATTCATTTGCCTTTTAATTCCTGTCACAGAATCTTAACAGGATAATTATGTTCTTCACTCCTTCCTCAAAGCTGAATAATATCTTTAAGGAGAAGAAATTGCGGTTTTCATTCCACCCCAGAAAGCACTATACTGTCACAATATTGGAATAAAATATATGCGTTGTCTGATTAAGAAACAATTAATTTGGTGCCATGGAGCAGCAGAACTCATAACACAGAACTACTGCATTTCTTTCCACTTCCTCCTCCCCTACGAACAATTAAAAGACTGAAAAAGAAGGTATAATGTAGAAATCATAATGGCTGTACTTTCTATGATTTTGAAGTGAGAACAGATCATGTTCTTTTAGAGGAATGCAATGACTAGGAAAAGATAAGATTCCTCCCTATTCATCAGTGACTTCATAAGCATCTGTAGGGCATAGGAGCTGCAATTGCCAGTACAGGTACTACACAGCAAAGTCCTAAACAGAGTTGAGTCGAGCTCTCAGTTCAAATGTAACATAGTCACCTGAGAGGTGCCTAAAGGAAGGTAGTTGATTGTTCTGTATCTAGGTTTCATCTTTAGTGTGTCACTGCACTGCTGTTGACCACTTTTTACACTGCTCACCATGAACAACCCAAAAATTTGAGCCTCCCACCCACTGCTCTATCTACCTCACTTGGCCTGTATGTGAGCATAAGGAAAGAAAGGGAGTAGCTCTGTGCACTATCAAATTTATGAAAGCTCAATACTCTACTTGCAAGGTCATGAGAGATTAATAATTTTTTAAGCATAACTCTGTGGTTAAACAGAAAAGTAGTCTTGATTTTCTTTTGTTCTTCACATTTATCACATCTTGGTTTATATGCCTTGACACTCAATTCCTCTTTTTGTTACCCCTTACTCTGTCCCCATCCATTTTACTTTACAGTACTTCAAAAGTTATTTTTCACACAGCAGAGTGCAATTTGAGCTTGCTATTGGCTCTTGGCACACATTTCACTTGATGCTAGATCTTAGCTACACAGCTGACTAAACTGTATGCTTTTGCAATCAATGCAACGCTGCATGAGAGATTACACTCCTAAACTGAATAATGCCTATAATTATTTTTATTAAAAGTCTACTAAATAAAATGGACTAGAGAAAGAACACAGTGAACAACACCAAGGTGCAATTAATCTCAAATGTTTTTTGTTTTTTTAATTTAAGGAAAACAACTGAAACAGTTGCTGCTCCTCCTCACATCTGCAATGTACAAGTGGTGCAGCTTAGTCATAGACTGCCTATTAGAAGCTACTTCTCCTAAACAGCCTGAAGTTGTGAAGTTTTAGGAGCAATAGGAAGCCTTTGAGAAGGCAGGAGAAATTTTCCCCTTAGGGAGAGCAAGTAGGAGAATGGATCAGGGGAGCACAAAACAAGTTTCATACCAAGGGCTGGATTTGAAAGCCTTCAGCTCCGTTGAAGTGCAGTAAGGTGCCTCAGCCCTGTGAAGTCTTTGTAGTGAAATGAAAAGAATTCTTCCATTGTTCAACCCATTAACCTCTGCTTTTTTATCCATACAGTACTCCTTTATGTATGAGGCTTTATAACCAAGTGTCATGGTTTGACACTGGCCAAACTCCAGGCAGCCACGAAAGCGGCTCCCTCACCTTCCCCTGCCACAGCTGGGCAGAGGAGACAAAAATGTGATGAAGGCTTCATGAGCTGAGATAATGACCGGGAGAAAACATTTCAAGGGCAAAAGAGGCTCAGCTTAGAAGTACTCAACACTTAAAGTTAATTTATTACAAACAAAATCAGAGGAGAATAATGAGAAGTAAAATAAGCCCTTGAAAACACCTTTTTACTCCCAACCCCTCCCTCTTTTCCACCAACAGGGCAGGGAGACAGGGAATGGGGGTTTTGGTCAGTTCATCACCTGAGGTGTTCTTTCACTCCCCAAGGATTCACTTTCTCCTTCCCCTGTGAGACTGTGGGGTCCCTACCATGGGAGACAGCTCTCTTTGAATTTCTCCAACGTGGTTCCAATCTCAGGGGCAGGAGTCCTGCCAAAACTGCTGCAACGTGAGTCCCTCCCACAGGCACACAGTCCTCCCAAAACTGCTGTGGTGTGCATCAGTCTTCCACAGGGTGCACTCCTCCAAGGCCAGGCTGCTCCAGCCTGGAAGCAGGGCCCCCTCTCTCCACCATGTCTCCCACTGGATCACAGCCTCCTCCAGGCATCCACCTGCTCCAGCGTGGGCACCTCACCCACGGGCTGTGGGTGCAGGGCTGCATCCCCAGGGGCTGCTGGGGCACAGCTGCTTCACCATGGTCTCACCACTGCCTGCAGAGGAATCTTGTCTCCAGTGCCTGGAGCACCTCCTCTCCCTCCTTCTCCACTGACCTTGGTGTTTCCATGTGGTTTCCCTCACATATTCTCACCTCTTCCTCTTCCCTGGCTAGGGAAATATGTTCTATAAGTATCTTCCTAAATATGTAATCACAGAGGCATTACCATCATCTCTAATTGGCCCAGCCTTGGCCAGCAGCATGTCCATCTTCAGAGCCATCAGGGATTAGCTCTGCCAAACACGGCGGAAGCTTCCAGCACCTTCTCACTGAAGCCACCTCTGTGTCCCCCTGGCTACCGAAAACCAGGCTGTGCAAAACCAACACACCAAGTCTGATTAATTAGTAGATATGCCATGCAGTTTATGAGCGACAGTAAGTTTTTTTTTATCTACAAAACATATTTTATCTACATATGCTTATCTACAAAACATATTAGCTACATCTCAATTGCAACAGAAAAGTGCCACTGACCTTTCGTAAGATGACATGATGTTGATGCCCCTTATTACAACAGAACCAAAATATTTTTGAATCACTGAAACCTCTCCCTTTCCATCCCTGAACTCCACCTAGATCCAGCCAGGCCAGAGTAAAACATAAACGAAGCAACCAAGTATTTATCACACACAAAAAAAGAAACAAAGTTACCAGTGGCAATGATCCAAGACAGGAGGAAAATGATCATGTAAAAATAACTCAAAATCAGGTGAGGAATAGTGAGATCTCCTTGAGACTTGCCATTTGTGTGCAGAATTTGGGAGCTGTCTGCCCTTTGGTCCTAATGAGATATTTTACTCTGGCAGCATAAGGCTTTTCTCATTCTTCCCTCAAGATCATTCATTTCTTAACACATTGTTCTTACTTTGTATCTATTAATACAACTGCAGTCCCTTAATATAGTTGTGGGTAGCATACATGATTATCTTAAGAAATGTTAATTTGTTGAGTTTTAGAACTTTTATGGAAATTAAATTTAACTAACAACTGAAAATGGGAGTGAAAAAGAAGAATTACACAAAGACAAAAAAAAAAACAACCCTACAAATCAAAACAGAGGAACATTTTATTTTCTTATAAAATAACTTACTAAGGCATGGTTTGTTAAGATTTTTTTTGGCTAGCTGATATATTATATGCCGACTGCCACAACTTAAGACTAAGGTGGAAGCAATGCTTTTATTGGCAAGTAGGTGCACTCTTGGACAGTTCTACAAAGAATGAGGTTAGAAAGCTATTTACAGTTTTTGAAGTCCCTTTTTCCCAAAACTTGAATTTGGTTGGTTGGTTGGTTGGTTGGTTGGTTTTTTTGGTAGGTTTTTTGGTTTATTTTACAAAATCTCTTTTGGCAGAAGTCAAATGTAATGTGTACTGTGCAACAGTGATAATGAAAATTTAGGAGGAAACCATGAGTTTACTTAAATATCTTTTCAATGTCTAAAATGCAAAAATGAGCATATAAAAAAAGGGAACATGCATGCATAATGAGCAGTTTTGTCTTCCTCTGAACTTTTAACAATGCATACAACAACCAATAAATGAACCAATAACCTACAGCTTAGAAAAACACAAAAATTAATCTTTTATTTGCAATAGTCATTTTATATCTTCCTATAATAAAAGACTATTCATGTTCACTGGCACTTAATTACAGCTTATCTGACTACATGAACTGATATTTATGACATACAGAATGGAAATAATTTTAGTACAGTTCTGTTATTTGCATTGTTGACAAAATTTCATGGCCATTACAAATTTCTCTCAAGCCATATAAGTGTTTTGGCAACACAATGAATTTTCTGGGAGTCTAATAAAGCAATTAGTTTATGAACATTCCTAAGTTAATAAACAACAGTAATTTAATATTAATAGAAAACAAATCCCAAACTATTCCTTAATTTTTAATAGAACAGAAAATCCATTTACACACTACAATTGCTCTGCTGATTGAAAAGCTATAAATTAAAAGTCTGTGTAAATATCCTCTTTCTCAGTTAGTCAACAGAAAATATTCTCTCTTTTCCCACAAGAATGGATGCACTTCTTTTAGATATTAAAGCCTGAAAATATATCGGTTTTGCCTGTAAGTTTCTCTAATGATAATGAACAATATCTGACTTTCAGACCTTACTTTTTTTTTCATATAGTATTTTTGGTAGATGTCTAAATTTGCTGTTACAGAAAATGATCACAGGCATTTAATTTGTTACTTAGTCCAATAATAATAATTTTTCTCATAAAGAAGTGTGAATAGAAGTTACTTACCAAAGGTCTTCTCCCTGAGATATTTCAAAGAAAGTGACACACAGAAACAAATCTGTGAAGCCTGGAAATTTCAGTTTTCCATCATCTTCTATTCCTATTTTCCCAAGGCACTTTTTCCTTAAAAACACAAATTTGGGGCTTTATTCATATGAAGGACTCAATCATTACTAATTTTTGATTTTTTTATGGTCATAATCAGGGGTTTAATGCAATTTTCAGGATAATGAAGTTTATTGTGAATCACTGGACTCAAAATTAATGCCTGAAAAAAGACATTAAATTTATTTGATATTTGTTACAGATAAGAGAGCAAACAATAATTGGAAGTCTTTTCTCTTAATCCATTTTAAAAAGGGAAAGGTGATCTATGCCAGAACACAACCCAGCCATGAATATTATTTTTTTTCAGTAATTTCGGAAAACATACATAGTATTTTAGAGATAATTCAATCAGTAATTTCCTGGTTTTTTCAGCAATATCCTTACAAATTCATAAAGATGAGAGTTATCACTCCAAAATATCTAGCAAAAAGAACCTAATTAGATGATTTACTTTCCAACTTTGAGATCTGTGAAAAATTTAGGTTTGAAGTGCTTTGATTTTGGTAAGTAGCAAAGCTTTTTCACATATTTCCTTATAGAACAATTGTTTGATAAAAATGAAGCTTCATAAAAATAATTACCTTTAAGCATGAACCATTAATTGGCCCAATAACAGGAAACTTCCAGAAGTCAAGTACAGAGACATTCTCATTTAAATCAATGCAGTGTAATACTCAGGGAAGGTATTCCTACATATTTTAATACAACCTGTTACCTTAGGAAGCAACAGTAAAATGGCCTTGATGGTAACAATGGTAACTGCCAAAATGGCACTAACATTGGTAAGAAAGCTACCCAAAGCACAGATGTACATGAAAAATAGTCTACTATCAGACGTACTGTGAAAGAAAATAAGAAAAAATAAAACACGGTACAGATTATCTCACATCTGTCAGTTCCAGGGTAGCTTTTTGCTTGGGACAATGGCAACCAGTCACTCTAGAACCTTACAGACAAACATATAATCACACCTAAGAATTATATCCTAATTTATTTTGAGCATTTAATTTCTTTTACCTTCTCACCAGCACAGGAGAGGAATTGAACTGGGCATGCAAAAAGAAAAAACACACCTTGGGTTTTTATACAGTTGAGGCAGTGTCCTGGTTTGGGACAAATCTGGGAGCAAACTTCTGAAGTGGTCTTCTCTAGCAAGAAAATTCAAGCAGCCCCTTCCTAACTGGTTCAGGAAAGATTTTCTTGGAGACAAGTCGAACTTGTTTATTTTACAAGCAAGGTATCGCAAACATGACAAAAATGAATAATGTTAAACAATTAAACCTCTTGCTGTTCTGAAGAAATGCAGATTCAGAAAGTCCTTCTGTGGGTGTGGTTCAGTCTCTCATTCCCTCTGAGGCTCTGGCCCAGCGTGCCAGGCCCGGCGTGCAGCTTGGGGGCCTCCAGGAGATTCTCCTGATGTCCTGGACAGAAGAGAAGCTGAACAGTCCCAGGAAAAGAAGGCACAGCCCAGGGAAACCTTTCTTGCTGTAACTAATGAGGAAGACCAGCGGAAAAAGGCAAAGAAAAACTCCCTGTCTCTTTCTCTCTGCAGAAAGCCGAGAGCACTGAGAGTCTTCTCTGTCTGTCGCTGCCCAAGCTTGGCAGCACAGCCCGTGAGGAGGAATGTGGGGGAGCCAGTGCAGATTCTGCAGTTTCTGCATGTTACCCAGTTCTTTTGCAGTTTTGAAAAGCCTTCTGATTGTTTTCATATTTCTAGCTAAATTTCTCACAGTTTCACATAAACAAAGATAGTTTACATTCTTTCTGTGGGGTGGAGAGAGAAGATGAACAGGTGAACTGTCCACTATAGTTGAAGAGAAGAAACCTCGAGTAACCAACCTCTGTCCAGCCTGTGATTTCTATAAATTCAGAGTCAGATGTTTTAATAAAGGTTTTTTCCCTCGTCAAGTGCATGCTGAACGCGTCTCTGTGTTTCTATGTCCTATACTGACATCTGCATGCTTCTTCTCCTACCCTTCGCTCTCGGAACCAGTCTTAAAAGCACAGAACTCAATATCCAGCAGAAGAGATGACTGGGGGTACAAGCATCATAAAGTCACCCTAGGACAGGCAGGCAGCAGTCAGGAAATTCAGGAATTTTTCTGACAATGTTTTTCTTAAACCACTGCCTTGGCCAGTCTACAGAGGAAGTAATATTTCCATTGTTTTTTTGTTAAAGCTTAATGCACTGAATGATGTTTATTAATGTAACCAGTAAGAGAGAGGGAGTTTTCCAAGGGAACTGTCTTCTTATGGTTTCCTGAGTTGCCTCAGTTTTCAACATTAATATTTTATCAGTGAGAGAAACACTTCTGCTCTTGTTATAACTTTGGGATATAAATCTGGCATCTTTGCTTTAAATGACATAAGCAACATTTTATAATAACTAGTACTGGTCCCTGAGAGTTACAAGCATGGGTTCTAATGCTGGATTTCCCCTAGATTGCACCACTGATATTGGAGAGAGCAATCATGGTGCAGAAGTTTTCTTGTCAATAAGACATGAACAATTATATCCTCCTGTGAAATAAGATTCTCACTTCCAGAAATGTATAAAGTTTTATTAAAACCTCATCAAAAATACAACAGAAGACTGAATAGAGAAAAGCTTACAATGCCGGGAGCAAAGGACCTTTCCCACCATGTGCTTGATCCACACGATGTAGATTTCCCCTTTTAACCCTTTTGCCCCTCCCAAAGTCTTGTCCATCGACTTCCTCTTCACTGTCCAGTGGTGGAGGTCAGATTAGAGGTCAGATGTTGCCGTAGTGACAAGGTGACCCTCCCAAATGTCCCAAACCCAAGCTGTTCCATGATAACAATGCAAGGGGGTAAAACATTTCTTGACATATATACACGTTATATCTGCCTTTTAATTGTGAGACCCAATCATCACATCACTCATCTATCACACTCCATTCCTCATTTTCACTAATTTTTAATAAACAGATATCTGATGTAGGCCAGGATTGAACATGTTTGAAGTACATTGATATTATATACAATTTGAGATCTGGGTAAATAGAAGAAATTTCAAACCAGGCAAAGAGAATTCATCGGTGACTGCTTTGTAGTCCTTTTTTTTCAGACAAAATCTGTAGTAAATTATTGGATTACATTAGGTAGGATGCAGCTCAGTGGTGAAAGACCATGAATGTCTCATCAACTGTCAATTATGATTAAACAATTTTCTTGTGCTGACAACACACAAAGCACTTGGACTTGTGGAGTCATTCTTACTACCCAATTATAGTTTGACTTTGACCATAGAAATATTACTTGCTTAACCATAAAAATCTAAGATCTATCACAACAATCTGTTTTATAGCCTGAAAATTTATCAGGAATTTAAGATACAAACTACCAGTAGAAAATACTAAAACCCCACCAATGACAAATTATTTCAATTATTTTATCACAGAAGATGCAGTTAGTGGTGGAGCAAAGAAATGTGTTGGAACACTTTACAACATAGTTAGAGGAAGATAAGCTGACATGAGGGAAGAAGATAATTTTTTTGAAAGAAGACTTCACAGATACAAAATAGGAGAAATAAAGTGGTCGGGTTTTTCAGCAGAATATAATCAATATTGATATCACATAAATGTCAGCACTCATGCTGTTCTACATAGAAGTGATTTGGAAAATAAGAGAGAACTGAAAAGTAACAAGATTTGCTGATATTACAAAGACTGCTTGACATCCAAAGAGAAAACAATTGTGAAGAATTAGTGGTTTCTATCAGCACCATTCAGGAAGGTATTAACTACATTGGTGGCAAAAGGTGCAAAATAGAGAATAGAATTTTTCTTTTTCTTCTTGAAGAATACTGTGAAATATAGCTCTCTAAACTGAAAAAAATACCAGACTTCTGAGACATTTTGAAACTGGCCTATTCAAACCTGTTTTCAGAATCTTTAGAAAACATTGTTAAGGAGCACAGTAATTTTCTGAGAGAATTTCCATGATCTATAAGTTAGAAAGCCTTTGCATATCTTCCAGAATTTTGGCGTTAACTGTGAAATAAGTGAATTAGCCCTAATGAGGACAGGTGAAAGGATATGCTAAGACCCTGAAAGCAAGCACAGCACCACAAAGTGTACAATGGAAGCCACTTGGCAATAAAACTGACAGTGAAATTTAGTGCCAAGAAGCACAGTCACTTAGCTGACTGCAGAGAGTTATACAGCAAAAACTGAAAGCCTGGAGAAATACCTCAGGTCCAATCAGCTGTAAATTTTCTGATTTGAACTCCTACTCTGATCTTCAATCCATGTATCTTTCCTTTTTACCTGATAAGCAGAATGAAACATCAGACATTCTGGCATGCTACAAATCAATTTCTATTACTCTATTGATCAAAATAATTTATCTTTGTCATACTTCAAGCCATTCAATCTCAGTGATGCAGTTTAGTTCTAATTTTTAGTTTTCTCCACAGCAAGTGGTTTTGTTTTGAAATGATGTCCAAAATTCCCATGTTTAATCAAATATACATTACAATTCAAACAGTTAGAAAAGAATAGTGTGACTCATTACTAATAAAATAGTCATTCCCCTATATTCACTCTATTGTTTATCATGGCATTGATATTTTCTTTGTATAAATGGTTTCTGTAATATTGACTCAATTTATGTCAATCTGCATTTTTTCACATCCTTGAACAGCTTGCTTTTTTTTTCTGAACTCTAGAAGTGCTGTCAGTCTTATTTATTTTCCATTGAAAGCACCATGTCTCTATAATAAAATTCAGAAACGATAAAACAAAAGCTTATTTAAAATGCTTCCATGAACATTACCAAATAATACATATTTGAAATTTTAAACATCTGTCATTTTAAATATATCACTATTTCTTTCCTAGGCAATTGAAACTGGGAACTTGTTTCTAAGGGTGCAGGTACACACAGCCTGTTGAAAGCAATATTGGCCTATTAATTAATATTTTTTATCATAAGAAAAAGAAAATTTAAACATTTAGTCCTTCCATTTCAAAATCCCACCATCCACAGCTTTGTGGAAAAGAGCAAAAACCTTACAGATGCCTCCAGTCATCCCTCAAAGGATGTTCAACAGCAAAGAGCAGTGGTAGATCTGAAGACTGGTGGTAAATTTATTTTGATAAGAGATCAAGGAGGGGTGAAAATCCTGCCCTTTACTCAAGAGCAGCATTACTTCTGATGTACTCTCATATATTTATAAGAGACTTCAAGCACACCTTTAGCATCAAAATAAATTGTCTTAAAGCATTTTCAGGGGAAAACCAGGTCTGGCAGGGAGTAATACTAATTATTTTAAGATAAACCTGCCTTTCATGTTTCTCAGATTACTCCTAAGTCCTCAGGCCCCTTTTCAACAAAGGAGCTACAAGAGGCATGCCAAGGATGGAGGCAACATGCCAAGCCTGAGGCAGCTCCTTCCCTACCCTAGTCTTTCAAGCTGCAGTCATTCATTCAAAAGGCTGAAGGAGAAACAGCAGGAAACTTCACCTTTTTTTTTTTCACAAATGCAACTACCAACTAAAAATTTATGATCAGTTAAATAACTGGCAGCAATAATTCAAACCAAAATATAACAAACTATTATCCTAAAATAAATTCAGAAACAGTTTACATGCTAGATATTGATTTTTTTTTCCTATGTTATACAGGCTTTCCTCCACAGAGCAAGATTTGACTTGAGATATGGCTTTCACTGGAAAAATAGGAGGGCATGGACTACCTTTTCAGGTAAGACGAAAGTGTCTCTTCTCTTTCTGTTCACTTAATAAATACTGAGCAGGATCTCTAGCCAGGGTATTAAAATCTCCAGCTGAATGCTCTCCTCTGACAAAGTTTGAAGTCACAGTGCCGACTCCCAGAAAAATGCACTACCTGCCAGGGTATCATTAAACTTTCATATTTATATATTCAATCAGGGAACATCACTTGGAACAAGATCTGGAACTCGGGCATATCAGGTACCTGCTGAGAGTGTTAACTATCCAGAAAACTAGATTTTAGGAAATTAAAATGTCATCCTAAAGCAACCGGTTTCTAGAGGAAGGTTTGGCAGTACACACTCATTCAATCTGACTTAATTCACCCATGGTTCTGACACAGTGCTTTTCCTCCAGACTCTTCACCATCATTTTGATGGATTTATTTTAGTTTACCTGAAACTGGCTCTCCTTCATCTGTTCCACATTCTTATTGCAGAAGCCACTTGGAACAAGACTCTTATCAGCTTTTGGTTTCATCATGGATTGATCCCAAAACAGGATTTTTTTTTTTTCCCTACAGTGTGAACAATCACTCACTGGAACAACCCCTCCAGGAACTTGATAGAGTCCCTGTCACTGAAAGTTTTCAAGACACGACTGGATTGCTGGATAATCTCATCCAGGCTGTCATTCTCATGAAAGTTTGGACTGGATGATCTTCAGGCTTAACTTCCAGCCTGGAATGTTGTATGCGTTTCTATGATTCCAAGTTCAGAGGTCCTGTTCCTGCATGGGAAGATGGGATGTGATCCAGGCTCTACCAGATTTTATGTGACTGCTGTGTTAAGCCTAAAACTATGCTTCTTTATAGTTAGCAATTTCAAGTCAGCTCTTAACAGAGCTCCCATTCCCAGAATATTCTACATTATGGTAGCCATTATACTGAGTATGCACATTACATAGATTAGGAACCTGCAGATGTCTTCATATTCTGCATTATTGCCTTAAACACTAAACTAATTAAGATAACCATAATGGTATTTCTTTAATAATATTGTAAGTATTTTCTTTAAAAATTGAAATAAATTTGAGTTGCACTGAGAAGAATGAATACATAGTCCTAATGATTAGCCACACAAGTTTTTTGAATACACTGCAGTGTATAAATTATGGAGTAGATTACTTGCTTCTGTCTTTGTAACCTAACCCTGAAGGAATTTTTTTTCCCCAGTAGACATTCCATTATACAGAAACAGTAGTATATAATTTCTTTGTTTATATCTTTTTGAAGCACTCATATGTAGCATAGGAACTCACCAATTCATCACAGTACTGTGCATTTATTAAAAAAAAAAAATTAGAAGATACAGGTGTCAATACAAATCTTGATATATGGACTTCTACTGTAATAAATCTATCCAGACAACACTGAAATAACACATGATCTAAGAAGGTCTGACTTGAAAAAGTTTGGAAGAGTTTTACCTGAAATCTTATGTTATAAACAATTTTATATTCAAAAAATTGCAAAGAAAAAAAAAGAAATAAATTAAAACAAACAAACAAACACACAAACTAAAAACCAACAAAAAACCCGCAGAATATTTCATTATAATTGTTCTGGATTTGCATACGTGTAAGATAAATAAAATTCACACCAAAATAATTAATTACTGCAGACCGTAGCAAACTGTCAAAAATAAATCTGCAGAAATAATTCATCAATCCCTTGAATACAAAAAAATCATCTGTTTTCATTAAATACTTCACCAAGAAGACAATGTGAATTTTCAAACTATTTTTAAAAATTATTTTTTAATTATTTTAAAATTATTTTTTAGTTTTTAAAAAAATGCTAAGACTGCTTTTTCTGAGTAAGATGCTTTTGTTGTACTAATAATCTGTTTCATGTAATGCATGTTAGTCTCAGACTTCTGTGACCAGCATATAGTTCAAATAATGTTACATTCACCTAATGAGGATAATTTTGGCAAATGAGACAAGGCATTCTGCAATGCCACACAAGGTAATTCTAAAACTGTCTTTGTGGCAAATGTAATTTTCCTGTTTTTCTTCAGCAGACTCGTATGAAGTATTGTAGGCTGTTTGGAGGAGCCAGTGACAGAAGTATTCTCCACATCCATTACATCCATTCCATCTTTCTCTAGCCTTGTTTGATCATTATTCTCAGCCTCATCTGATATGTGATACCATTCCACCACCATTTTATCTGCTCATCTGCTGATTGCTTTCCCGACACTTTGCCCTCTAGTAACACTAGCTTTGATTGTTATCCAATCTTTTGTTAAAATAGAAAAAGAGTTTCAGTGTTGTATCTCAGATGTGTATATTGAATGTCAATTACACACCAACTGTTCAAGTATCTACCCACTAGCAGTTCCAAACATTGGCTATTACAGATGAACAGGTATTAAAAGGAAAATACATAAAGATGATTATTTGAGCACAGTCTGTTGATCAAGCATGTGAACTGTAGATGAAATAAATCTACACTTTTGATACAGTTTTTTTGTTATGTATTCTCTATCAAGGGGTTTTACAAGCAAAATGAAGACAAAGAAAGAAATCTGAAGCTTGCATATATTCTAAGTGAGGGAAAAAAATTCTCATAA
>WEZZ01005885.1:0-34597 GCA_013400585.1 Chloropsis cyanopogon
GGTCCATCACAAACCCCAAATCAACCCAGGCAAGCTGTGGGAGAGCTGGGGAGAGAGGAGATCCTCAGCTGAGGAGGAAAAAAGGACATTTTTATATTATTCTCGTTTACATTTGAACAGAGAAAAAGTTTGTAGTTAAAACAGTGAGGTGCATTATATCTCTCTGAATACCAAGCTCACAATAATATCAATGAAATTCACAGGCAAAGAGTAAGGCAAAACTGAGCCTGCAAATATGACAGACATAAATCTTTTCTATTTTTCCCCATAAATTATGTTGCTGTCCCCCAGTGAGTATTTTGAAATAAATATCCACACAAAGGGGTTTAACCACACAGCCCAAATGTCTCCCACCAACCTATTCTGAGATAATTCATTACCAAGCAGGGGTTAAAGCAGCCAAGGTGGTTTTCTATCACACAGAAAGGTTTACAATATTTAAATCAAACTTAAATCAGTCAAATTGAGCTTGCTCTGGCATCGTGATCCTCCCCTCCCTGCTGCTGTCATGTGCACTCAACATGACCTGGGGTTCCCATGGAAAAGGGAATTGTAATTACAGCCTAAAACACCACCAGCAGTGGAGGGAGCTGGATGGGCTTCCCACAGCCTTAAATCCTGATGTCAAACCTTCAATTCAAANAAGGTTTGTCAGAAGGTCATGGAAGTCAAAGGTGGTCAAAGGTTTGGCAGAAGGTCATGGAAGTCAAAGATGGTCAAAGGTTTGGCAGAAGGTCATGGAAGTCAAGTGTTGTCAGCAGCACCCAGGCCTCACAACCCTGCTGGACACAAAGGGGTGCAGAGACAGCACCTCCCCAGGATGAGGGATCCCCTCCCAAATGCCAGAGCCCCAAGGCTGGGAAAGGCAAGACCCAGGAACCAGAGGAATTCCTATAGTGGAAGGTGCCAGAGAATCATGGACTGGTTTGGGTTGGAAGGGACCTTAAAGATCATCCAGTTCCACCCCTGACACGTTCCACCTTTTCAGGCTGCTCCAAGCCCTGTTCAACATGGCCTTGGACACTTCCAGGGATCCAGGGGCAGCCAAAGCTTCTCTGGGTACCTATGCCAGGGCCTCACCACTCTCCCAGGGAAAAATTCCCTCTCAATAGCCCATATAACCCACACTGTGTCATTTTGAATTCATTTCCCCTTGTCCCAAGTCCCTCTGCAGTCCCTTGGAGCCCCTTCAGGCACTGAACCCTGCTCCACACCCTGGTTCCCCTCAGAGACATTAGAACAGGTTTTACTGAGCAAATTTGAAAAAGAAAATTATCAAAAACCAAATTCATAATTTATCAAGAACCTTCCTGAAATACTAAAATACAAGAATGTTTCTCCTACCTCACATTCCTTCACGGCACCTTTGTATCACTTCAAATGTTTTGCAAACTCTAATTATAACAATCACTTTAAAAAGGTGTCTTCGCACCGCAAGCCAAAATATAAGGGAACGTTATTAGACACCTGTCCCCAGTCTCTCACTTCTTTTACAAGGCCACATGATCCAAAAGCTTCAAGACAAAACTTCTGAGACACAACCTCCACCTACACCCAGCTCCTCTGCCCCCAGATTTAAATCCGCGTGTGCAGACACGGGAGGTGGAACAGGAGGGGAACAGCACGGGGAGCACCACGGTGTCCCACCCTCTCATTGGATATGGGAGAGCCTTGGTGCACTGTGTCCTCCTCACAAGGGGGCTCATCTTCTCTCTTGACTTGTATTACCTAACTCAGTCTGTAATTAAAAGAGTTGCAATCCCTCTGATGAAGCAACACGACCGCTTTACTCGTCACTTCTTCGCTCCCTGCGCTGTGCCACCCATGTCACACTGGTGCCTCAGGTTTTAGCTTTTGATTTATTTTTCAGATTCTGTGCTGCTTTAGTGGGCAGTTCTGAGCTGCATTAAGTGTTGGTGAGCTCTCCTCACAGAGCAGGGAGACAAAACAATTCCTTCTCCAGCTGGGCACCAAGGACAAATGATCCAAATCTCAGCCCAAGAGCACAAACCCCGTGGGCTGAGCAGAGAAAAACAAGCAGGGTGGGAGTGCATGAGCTAAAGCTGGAATTGGACACTGAACTCCAATCTGCCAATGGAGCAGAACTGATCCCAGTGCCAGAGCCCGTGAGGGGCGTCCATTTTGTGCCATTTTGGTTCATCTTGGGTGCAGCCCTGGCTGGGCTCTGGTGCTGCCCAAGGTGGATCCATGGAGGAAATGCTTTGAATAAATCCCTGCTTTGTTCTTTAGCTCTGTCCAGCTTCTGTTCTAGGTCAGCCTTCCCAAGGCATCAACACCATTAATTTTCTAATTAATAAACAGTATTTTATTTATTTCACATATTTATTGATGTATAATAATAACAGAATCCTAGAATGGTTTGGGTTGGAAGAGACCTTAAAGCCCATCTTGTTCCCTTCTCCATGGGCTAGGACACCTTCTACTATCCCAGGCTGCTCCCAGCTCTGTCCAGCTTGGCCTTGGACACCTCCAGGGATGGGACAGCAACTTTTGGGTTCCCCCACCCTGCCCACAGGGAGCAGATTTGGTAATGGGAGCTCCATACCTGTGCCAGAGCCCAGGGGAGACAAGGATGCCTTCAGACATTCAGGTGTTAATATGAATTTAACACCTTGTGAAGGCAGCACTGCATGCTCAGGAAGGAGTGGAAGGTAAAACTTTCCTTGGATCAGCCAGGCACGTTTCCTCCTCACACACACACACTGGATTGCAGTGGTTGGATCAGGCTCTCAATGCCTTGTGCTCCTTTTCTCCCCAAACATGATTTGGAAAAACTAACGACTTGACAAACAAACATCCTCATAGTTCCCTAAAAATTCTCTTTTCCCTTTTTCTGAATTAACCTTTAAGTACAGCAGCATCACATCAAGCTCTACATCCCTTGCTGACTCTCAGTCCCACAGGACCCTGCAGGGAGCTGTCACCACACTGCCCATCCCTGACCACAGGGATTGGGGAGGGACGCTGCTCCCACCATCCCGCTGAATTCCTGTGGTTTCGTCCTGGCCAAGTGTTATTTCCTTGGATGCCAGCAGGGCACTGAGCAGATTTACACAGGCCTGTGTGGTCTGCACACAAACCACACTCTGCTGTCCCTCCCTTTGACCAGCCCACTCCCTTAATTCAGGATGTGCTCCCAAGGTGGCCCTTCCAGAGGCAGGATGGGCAGCAGGACTGGCAGCACCTCATAAATCAAAATTCCATGAGCTGACATCAAACCGCCATCGGGACTTGGAACTCCTCCCCAGAGCAGGGGTGGGATGAATGAGCAGAGCTGCCCTAATTGGTGCACTCCCATCCTGTCAGGAGTGAAGCAGCTGGAGTTTCCATTCATCTCACTTTGCCTGGCTGCCCACAGAGCGTTCTGCTCGAATTCCACCTGCACAGCTGCAATTGCTGCTCTGCCCACACTGCTCACCCGGGGCTGGAGAGCGCCAAAAAACCTCTGGGCATGCACATAAACACCCAAAGTCAACGACAGCTTAAAACTTCACCACTTTGTCCTGAAATAATTATTAACCCCAAAATGTTTAGGGCCATCTAATCTCTCATGCACTTTGGTAACTCCTTCTGCTTGAGAAACAGTAAAAGTAGGACTAACAGACCTCACAGACAAGAATCTTAATTTCATCCTTTCTTAATTTTACCACATCTTTGGAACTGTCCCAGCCCAGTTGGATGGGGCTTACAGAAACCTGGGACAGTGGAAGGTGTTCCTGCCCACAGGAACTGGGATGAGCTTTAAGGTCCCCTCCAGCCCAAACCAGTCTGGGATTTTAAGACACTCTGATTCTATTACTCTCCCACACAGACCAGTCAAATATTTCTCCAAGTATTTGCTTACCAAAAGGCCCAGGAATTCCTATCTCACACATCTATCTTCCTATTCATATCTAGGAATAGGAAGTCAAGGTTGGAGACCTCTCAGATAATTCATAAATTTCAGTGAATTCCCTCACAACAAGGTCACTGATGTAGACATTGAAATACCAATTAAAAGCCTCCAGAAATTTCATTTACACGTTTACCCAGAACTCCTGTTTGTCTGGGAGCTCAAAATAAATAGATTTGTTGACATTTGTAGATAATGCCTGCTTGAGTAAATAGAATTTAAGATCTGAAACATCTCAACTTTACAGAGAGGGTCCTGGTACCATCACCTTCCACAATTTACAGAGATTTATCATTTATCTCTCAGAAACAAAAATTACATTTGGTAAAATCTGTAGAAAGCAAACAAAATATAGCCCATGCTTAAAAAAAAAAACATAATTACACAAAGCATTATTCAATTTTTAGTAAAACATAAGGGTTGCTATTGCAGCAGATTTTGCAAAGCATATGAAGCATAATCATTTAGCATTAGGTTAAGTTGGATTTTTACATATCTGAAGAAACAACACCAAGAGAAAAAAAAACCTAGGAGTGAAACACCCTCATTCATACTGAACCAAAACTTTTAAATGCCTAAAACATTCTTTTAAATAATTTTTTCTTCACTTATTAATGGAGTTGCTAGGTCTTCCATCTCCTTACAATAAACCCTAATTATGGTTAGGTTGGAATTGAAGGGAAAGTGTTCAGCACTACCACAGCTCAGATTAAAAGTGGTTTCTTATAACCAATTCTACTGCTTCCAGAGATGACCCTTTTGGAGAATATATTTATTTTTATTATCATTAACTGCTGTCTGAATAGCCTACTCAGAATATAAAAGACAAACAACCCTTCCCTCTCCCTGTAACAATTAGCAGCCATGATAAAGTTCCAATTTCCAACTCAGTTAATTTAGCATGTCAAAAAGCAATCTTTGCCTGGTAATTTCAATGCACTGAATGTCACAGAAAGGCCAAGTGACAGATTGCTGCATTTCAGTCAGAACACTCATCCTACTAAAAATGTAATCACTGATGTTCAGATCTCATTTGATATGCACTGTACAATATTTGGGTTGGGGGCAGCCTTTGGCATCTTTTTTGCCCCCCTCTCGTACAATAAAAAATGAGTTCATGTTGCATTCTGGGTTCTACCATCACTTTTGATAATCACATGGACAGGTAAGCTTGGACCACAATACTTCAATGGAATTCTGAGTTTATATTGAATAATCTGGAATACACTCATCACTGAGCAGTTCTGAGTTCAGACTCAATAAGGTTGGTGAGAACTGAAAATCTGATTTTGAGTCACACTCAGGAAGCTGCAAAGTCCATCAAAAATAAATTAAAACCCTCGACCAACCACTAGCACGCCCTGTGTTCCATCCCATTCCTCAAACTGCCTGAACTCCATCATTGCAGGATGGAGAAGCTCCAGTTGGAAGCTGAATTCCAGGGCTCTGTCATGTGCCTCGTGCCTCATCTTCCAGCAAGCTTTCCATGAATCTATTTGTTACAAATTATTTTGATGTACCAGAAATTTATTTGTCTTCTTTCCCAAGAATAGCTTCATAACCTCACCACATTCCAAATCTAAATAACACATATGCTCCATGTTTAACAAACTCCAGTTGGTGCTTCGTATGTGTACTTTTCCTCTTTATTCCAAGGATATGGCTGCAGAGGACTGAGGATCAGGCCCTCTGAATCCCTGCTTTTCAATTGTCAAGCAGCAATTGACTGAAATTGGGGGGAAAAATGATTTTTCTGACAGGCTTTGATAAGTCATTGGCCCCAAAACTTTCTCTTCCAAGTCTCTGTGTCTATCAGATGCTCAGTCAGGGGGGTGGCATCTCCTTCTTGCAGTGCCCATCATGGGTGTGCCATGGCACTCTGAGGTTGGTGACTTTAATTTACACTTCAGGTGTGAGGGAATTTGGATAAATGACTGATTTTTGCCCAAACTGAAGCTGTGTCAAGAAATAAGTGGTGGGAAAAGGAGCTACGCTGGAGGATGAAGAGTTACAAGGGTGAGGATCTAAGGCACAGTCGTTTATGCAACAGCTTGTACTAACTCTTTTTAATATTTACACCAAATCCTAGGTCAGCTGAAGTGGTGGGCAGGAGATCAAGCCCTTGATGAGGCATTAACTGCATGTCCCCACCTGTCCATGGGAAAGCAGCAGAGATTATCTCACTTCAGGCTCTGCTTTTCCCCCTCTTCCCCTTCCCAACTTCCCCACGTGACCTGGCACACCTGGACAGCCCCACCAGAAAATTAATTAAGCATTAAGATGAATCCTGGATGGAGACAGGACCCCTCTGAGCCTCTAGACACCAATGTATGGAAAACAGCATTGGAAACACAGGTGTTTCCATCCCAGCCCTTATTAATCCCCCTAAGGAAGTGCCTCCTGCACAGTATCAGATCATAAACAGTAATGAACACTTTAATTAATATTACCCCACTGCCAGGGAGAGATATCATATGCAAATTCAATAAATCATGGCTCTTCACAGGCAGTGTTGATGCAACCTGAAGACCAAAAAAGGGTGGTCTCAATCCCTAAAATTACCTCAAACAAATTAATTCCCTGAGTGTAAACACAAATCTGCATCCAAATTCTGATACCTTCCCAACGGGCTTCTTAATACAGATCTCCTCGTTTAGAGTCATTTTTATTCACAATAAAGAGTTCAAGGTTCAGGGAGAAACAGTAAGAAAGAAGAGTGTGGAAGAATTTCCATAACACCCCAAGATCCACAGAGAAATGTTCCTTAAGTAGGTGATTTCCAAGAGATGGCAGCCAGAAATGCACATTAAGTTTTGTATTCTTTCTGGATGGGTAGAAAGAACTGCACCTCTAAGTAATAAGAAAAACTTTAGTTCATTAAACAAACCTTAAGGGGAAGAGCAAATGAGAAGTGTTTTATATTCAGTGTCATCAATTCAGCTGAAAACATGTTTGTACCACTCCATGAAATGAAGGCTTTTTATAGCACCGTTCCTGCCAACGTTGCCTCATGAACATAATAAAATTAAACATGTAAAACCAACGCTGGAGATGGCAACAAATAAATCCCAGAGAAACTAACACAAAGTTACACACATTCCTAAACAAACAGTTAGTGGAATAAAAGGAGAAAAAAATAGGCAAAGTGAGGAAAGCATCGTGCAGGGCATGGACTGAATTGACACAGAGGTCAGGGAAAGGGATTTTTCAGCCTTTCTTATTCAGTGTATTTCTGAAGCCCCAACATTAAAGCACTGGCAGCACCACCCCAGACCACAAAAGTGATTCATGACAGACATTTCTGCACTTGATCCACTGATGGAAGTTACCAGGGAAGAGGGCTCAGCTCCATCCCCCAAACGTGGCCTCACGCCGCTGCTGAAGAAGTCACCCTGGTGGCCACAGAATCATGGACTGAAATGAAAAAGATTTTTAAACCATGTTTAAAGCCACATCTACACAGCTTTTAAACCCCTTCAGGAATGAGATCTCCACCACTGCCCTGAGCAGATGATCCTTTTGGGAAGAAATTATTCCTAATACCCACCCTGAGGTCCCCTGGCCCAGCCTGAGGCCGTTCCCTCTCCTCCTGTCCCTGTTCCCTGGGAGCAGAGCCTGACACCCCTGGCTGTCCCCTCCTGGCAGGAGTTGTGCAGAGCCACAAGGTCCCTCCTGAGCCTCCTTTTCTCCTTCAGTCACTCCTGAAGCTCCTCCAGCTGCTCCCTTCCCTGCCAAGGACTCAGCCCTGGCTGCTGCTGCCCACGGGGAAGGTGAGGACCCTTCCCAAAGCTGAGCAGCCACCCTTGATGTCTGCCAGAAATTCAGACAAATCCTCATATTTCTGTTTTCTATTTCTGTTTCCTCATCAAAACAACCACAACAACAACAAAATCCAGGTAAAAAGGAGGACGAAGGAGGTGGATTCACTTTGGGGTTTTCTGTAGGATGTTTTTGGGCTAGGACAAACCCATCCCTCCCTTCACTCCCAAGGCAGCAGAGACAAGGACTCTCCCTGAGTGCCACCAGTGCTCTCAGAAGGGCTGAGAGGAGGCACACAGAGCACACAAAGCCCTCCAAAGTTATGCCACAGTCATCAAATACCAGAGGCGTTTGGAAACCACTCTTGTGGCCCCGAGTAGGAGCAAACCTCTCCAAATAAGGAAGCATTTCTCCTCCAACGTGCAGAAATTGGCAGCTCCCCTGCTGGAGTTTATGTAAGATTTCTCAAACAGATCAGCCAAACTAACAAATGTCAAAGAGCCTTCCTGGCTCTGGAGGGCAGTGGCCAGACTTTCGTTGCAGGAGGGGATTCTGATGAGGTTTGGAGCTGGGGAATGAATTTCTGCGTTGACAGGATGGAGGTGAAGATTCCAAATAACGAGTGATGAATTGATGAGGAATGACCATGCTGCCCCATCAAAGTGTCCCCTCTCATGTCCCCAAATTACCCAATTTGCAGAAAAATGGGAATTTCCAGAAAAATGGGGTTTCAGGACCAGATTACAGCAGTCTGCTGCTTGAGTTTAAGAGGGTCAAAATGGCCTGACAAGTAAGAGATACTACTGGGACAATCTCAATATGGAGACAAAATATTCCAGATGGGTCTCAGAGAGGTCAGACAACGCTGTATTTTTAATATTTAGCTATATTTATTTATCTCAGAAGATTGACTATGTAAATTCAGCTTCACTTTCCAGGCTGCAGGACAGTTACTTAAAACTGACTGGAGAGGAGGTCTGAGAACCAGGCTATCCTGGTTAACCAAGACATGAGATGGCAAGTGCTTAGCAACACTCTTTCCCAATTTTTTTAACCTCCACCAGCCTCCCACGGAGAATGACAAGGAGTTATTACCTCCTGACAATGAGCTCTTTCTTCTGCTTCTTGTCCCATTAGGCCCTGATCTCTGCTGCTTCTGCACAGAAGGTATTTTGAATATCTAAAAACCTAAAAGACGTGATTGTGTGCACAAAAGGCTCTTCAGAGCAGGGAGGATTTGGGGCTCCTGTACACAAAAAATCTCAGAATAAAGGACCCAGCTTGTTTTGCCTCCAGAGTGTTCAGCATTTCAGATCTCAGAGCACTGGTGGCACTGAAAAATTTAGGGTTTGTTATTCTATTATTTATTAAGCTGCCTATCAGAATTAATGAAGTTTATACTTGCATTCACTTAGGTATTTTCACTTTCTAAACAGCAAATAAAAATAAGCAACAAACCACTGACACAGCCCAATAAAACAGAAAGATCTGGGGGATTGGAAGCCTCAAGGCACACCTATTGCTTTTTTACCTTAATATACAGAGGAAGAAACACAGAGTCCAGATCAGCATCTGTTTTACTGCCACATCTTAATCCTAAAAAAATATTCACACACAGACATCAAACTAAAAAGGTCCCAGAGCCAATCAGCTGTTTGGGGGCACTGAATAAAAGAGGCATTGATCCATGGTCACAGAGGAAAGGTAAGATGGACTTCTAGCAGGGTTTGAAGGGACTAAACACAGCAGCAAAACAAGGAATAGGTTTAATTCTGCTTTTCCCACAGCATGCATAAAGACAAACAGCTGATGCAGGAGAGGGAAGGGCAGAACACATCTGGGAAGACACATGAAAAGAGGTTTTTTCTTGCCTCCTTCTCAGCAAACTCCACTCTGGTTTGATCATCCCTTCCCCCAGCATGAGGTCAGGCCCGAGCTCTTTTATGTGGACAATTAATAACTCTTATCATCACTTGATTTATCTCTCTCTAACATGTGTGCATCACATGGAGATGGACTGGGTGAGTTATTACCTTGTGGAGCCAAGCAACGGATTTTGTTTTTACCGTTCTGAAGTTCCAGTCCCTAACTTGAATAAGAAATACCACAGATCTATATTTCAAGAGGGACACAAGAAATGTCTTTGCCTAAACACACGCCTGATTTATTATTCAGATTTATAACTGTACTCTCTTCAGTGTTTGAGTTACACATTTTTTCTCTGCTGAAAAACAAGGATTAAATCTTAACCACAATGCTTTGATTTAAGCTTAATTTTCCCATGCACCATTTTCCTGCCTCCTGCAACTCTGAGGTTCCATGACTAAGTTGGGATCGCTGCCACAAAGTGATTTTTCAAATATGATTTCTCTTGTTTGGCACATGCATAGAATACCACAAAATCCAATCATAGTGCCTGCATTGAGTAAATCTTTGTTTAAGTCTAACTATGGAGGTTCAGGATGCCCTTTTCCTCCACAGCTCAGAGGGAGGCAAAGAACAAGAGGATTCCTCCAAGGACTTTTCTAAACCAGCCCCAGAAAAGGGGCACGGAGCACACAGACTTTCATAGTTCAGCATTCAGCTTCTGAGTTACATTTTGTGAAAAATAACTCCCAATATAACACAATCAATCATTGCATCGCACAGAGGAGTTTTCAATCCAAAAGTGTCTTTTCTGTACAACTGGCAAGGATAAATAGGGGAAAATCTCTGATACCTTTTCACTTTCATGACCCTGAATATTCACCTTTATCTTCAAGTCCAGGGCCAGCTGAACCCAGAGAAATTAAGCCAAGGAGATCTGAGCCATAATTCTCCTTCCATGGCTGCGGCAAATACACAGACTCTGTTTTATTGATTCAAAGCCATTAATGAATGTGAATGGCCAAACCATGAAGGCTTCTGCAGCTCCACATCCAAACTGGAGTTAGGCAGCCCAAGATCAAATAAAAATGCAAGAGTAGGAGCCCTACATTAAATTTATCAGTCTTATTCTCTATCTTGACAGCAGCAGCTGTAGCCAGCAGCAGTTTCATTCCAATCTGTATCCACGAGGTATCAACATTTCAGAGTCACCCTGACATCCTGGGAAACTTTCATTGCCAGGTAAAACTCAGATAAAGGGATCTCTGAAATTTAATATTTTTTCAGGTTGAAGGAGTGGCAGTCGGTCTCTCCCTGAGGGTCCCAGAACAAACTCATCTTCCCCAACCCACAAAAATCCAAACCCACCCTTCCAGAGCAAGGTCCCCTCTCAGGTTGTGCCAGGAGAGGTTTAGATTGGATGCTAGGAAAAAATTCTTCACTGAAATTGTGGCCAGGCATGGAGGGCATCAGCCAGAGGTTGGACTTGATGATCTTGGGGGTCTTTTCTAACCTTAATGATTCTGTGATTCTGACAGGGTCTGCACAGATTCCAGAAAGACACCAAATTAAACCTCAGCCTGGAGCTTGAGGAAAGGCAGTCAAGTTATTGATTATACTGAGCTGCAGAACTCTTTTTTCTGCCAAAATTTGTCTGTGAGAGGGCAGAAGACAAAAGCATTTGAAAAACCCTCCTTGCTGAATTAAATCTGTTCCCTCTGGGCATTTGCTCCATCAGATATAAAGATATATTTCCATTGCAGTTGAGATTTAGCCTTTTCCAGACTTTATTTGCCATCCAGTCAGACTGATCTGCAATGACTAATTAGCAGTAAAATAATTTAAGAACAAAGAATAAAAGTGTACTTAAAGTTAAGCCCAAATGTAAAATTAGAGACACTGCTTGTATCTGTTAACTCAGAAATTAATCTGAGCCTAAAGAAAAGCCCATGGTAAGTTTAATATTTCAATTACAGTTTCAGAGAAGTAGAAATAGCCAATCCAACATATTCCATGGTGCCTTTCTGCTGTGGACACAGCTCCCAACATCAACCTGATACACAAATGGGGCAATTACAGCAAACTGGGTTTTCTTTATGAGTATTTCTCTACCAAGTTACTTTTAAATGAGATGTTCTGATGTTTCCCACGGACCTGAACCATCTGGGAATCAAGAACGTATTAAAAAATGAACAGAAACCCTGCTAATCAAAGGTACAAAGCATATAAAGCTCCTCTGAGCTACAATAACCTTGTGGCTGCATGAGCTGCCGGATAAACAGAGCAACCCAGATAAAGAAGAACTGGAAAGGGATTAATTAAATCAGAAGCAATAAAGACATGTTAAAAAGATTTCTAGAAAGAATAAATCAAATCACAAAGAGATCATGATGGGTCAGCAGTGCTATTATGGGAAGGATCTTTAGATTGGTCCCTCCTTGCTCATTACCCAGGTAATCAGATGGGTCAGAGGACTGAAGCATCCCAGTGACTCCCAGCTACCCAGGCTGGTCCTTCCTAATAAAAAAGTGATCCTTTCTCAAGGATTAAAAGCACACAAAACCCTATAAAAGGCCCAGGATCTTTCCTAAGCAAGAGTTAACTGCCTAAGACAGGTGGATATTATCAGAGCATCCTCCCTGGAAACGTTCATTTGTTTGCAAGTCAAAGTCCTGAAAGAATTTCTGACATTCCCACTGAAAAGATCTCAAGTCAAGACTTGGCTCAGCAGTTTAATTCAGCTTGTTTTTGTTGCCTCAGTTGTTTGTTCAGTATTTGTTGCCAGGCTTTGTTTTCCTGTCACCTCCATACCCACTCCACTGCCCTTGTTTATCACGTGGCTTTCTACACTCTCATAATCCTCTGAGCTTCCTTTCAAGTAGCTTGGGGGAAAAGAAAAAAAAGATCACAGTATGAGTTCATGAAACAATGTATGAATAAGTCATTTCCTCCTTTAAATACACCTCTGAGTAAATGATCCAGAGACTTTTCAAGAACCATTTACATAACAGTCGCTGATACAGGCTTCAAATTTTCATGTCAATCTCAGGATGGCATTTTAAATCACCCCATTTTCCTAAATGAGGTGAGAGAATTTTAAGAGCAGATTTTGCCAACTTCTAGACCCCTTCTTTCAGACCCAAATCTGTAAATGGTGAATTCTCCTCATCCTTCTCCATTTGGGGTACTGCAGAAATGTCAGCAGTGCTCTGGGTGTATAACCTATAATCCAAACACAGTTGGGTGCTACTTCAAATACATTTTCTTTTACGACTACAAATGCCATAAATTTCAGCAACTGTCAATCCCACTTCACAGCCTGCAGCTTGAAAATAAAATTTGGAGGCTTTGCTAGATGTGAGTAACCATCTACTGCAGTACTACTGGGAAGACACCTATGAATCACAAGATGCTCAACTAGTTGCAAATAAATTTAGGTAATTTCCAGGCACAATCCATAGACAAGTAAACAAGAGAGTGGAATTTGGCTTCTACGTGGATTCCTGAAATGTTGTAAGAACACCCATCCCTCTTTGGGCTCAGAGACCAAGAGCAGGCTCAAAGGTGAATCTCTCCTTCAGATCTGTTGGAGTTGGAAGAGCAGTGAGGAAGGTGGGGGTGGGCTCTGCTCCCAGGGAATGAGGGACAGGAAGAGAAAACAGCCTCGAGTTATGCCAGGGCAGGTTTAGGTTGGATTTTAGGAATTTCTCCCCAAAAGAGTCACTGTCCAGGGCAGTGGGGGAGTCCCCATGCCTGGAGGGATTTCAAAGCCATGTGGATGTGGCACTTGGGGACATCAGGGAGTGGTGGCCTTGGCAGTGCTGAGGATGGTTGGAATCTGATCCAAGAAGAATTTCCAGCCTCAATGACTCCATGACTCCATTCCAGAGAAGTTTCTTGATGTGGTTCCTGCAGCAGAGTGATTGCTCTGAAGGGCCACACGGGAATTCATAAACTGGACCATCAAGGGGATCATCACAAGCTCCATGTGCTGCTCCAGGGCTTCACTGGGGACTTCTCCTTGGCCTGGGGATGGTGCAGGGCTCTGCTGAGCTTCCCTTTCCCTGGAATTACCTGGGTGGAGCCAAGGACTCCTCTGCCAGCCTGAGAACAGGAAGGCAGTGCTCAGATGAGCTTCTCTTGGAATGTCTTTGCACTCAGAGGTCTTGGGGCACAAAGGGAAGGGCAGAGATGGAGACTGGGGTCTCTGGCATGGTGGGAATCTCTTTGGGGGCTGGCCTCTATATCCACAACACTCCTGATTCATTTTTGTGCTGAGCCAGGAGTTTGGGCAAGGGAGGGATAAAAGAGCTCATCCATAGCAGTTGGCACTTTTGTTTGAGTGACCTGAAAGAACCCAGGGATGGAAGCCATAAATTCCCAAAGGTGCTGCCACATTTCTTGTTTTGGCTCCGAGTCCCAGTGCCAAACACAGGGACAGTTGACTTTGATGTGCAGCAGTTGTGGCCCTGAGAGACTCCCAGCCTCAGAAAAGCCCATTCTTCAAGTTCTCTCAAGAGGTCACAGCCTTGGAGGTGTGGAATCCAAAAATACAATGTGATTTAAAACAGGGCTGGAGGAGAAGACAAAGCAGCCGGGGGAAGGGAAGTGGCAGGAAGGCTGACTCCAGGCAGAGGTGGGAAAAGGGCATGGAAAAGGCAGTGGGAGCTCACAAAGGGAATCTGCAAAGAGTCAGGGGGGTGAGGAGCTGTGAGCCTGTCCCAGCTGAGCGCTGGTCAGCCCAGCTCCTCTGAAAGGAGCCCAGCAGCAGAGCTGAGTCCATCATTTCTGCCAGCAGGGCTCCAAGCAGAGCTCAGGCACCCCCACGCCGGGTAACAAACCCTGGGAGGATTTCTCAAACAACCCACAAGCACCAGGCTGAGAGAAAGGACAGCACTGCCACAGGGGAGGGAACTCAGAAAGATGATGTGAAAATTGGGGAAAGAAAAAGCCAGTGTCAAAACCAGCAGAAATCAGAGCCTAAGTGCTTTTTTCTGGTAGAAATCATGGTTTTATCCAATTTCAACAGGTAGTGGTGCCAACTGTGCTGCACAATAAACACTGGAGAAGAGGCTTGGGAGAACATATCCGTCACCACGGCGTGACATGTTAGTGCTGCCTGCTTCCCAGAGTGAGAACAAACAGCAAAACCCAGCTCCTAATGAAGTCAAACAACCCAAAAAGGAAAAGAGCAAGAGGAAACGCTCTGTCTGTCTCTCTCCCCCATCACCACACACATTAGCAAAATGGAGTGTTCATGATTAATTCACATTCTTTTCCTGCTGGAGCAGCACAAAATCCAACTCGTTGTTCCTGCTCTCTGAAGGTGCAGGAGCTTGGTGGCATCCCTAGCAGAGCTCTGGAGCTTTCCCAGCAAACTCCAGGATGTCTGCAGGGATTTTTACCTGTTTGGTGATAATTTCAGAGTGTCAGTGCCAGCAGGGGATTTGTCAGAGCTCTGCAAAGAGCCCAGAGCTCGCTGCGCCTCGACCGACACGGAATTCGACAGCATCGCTTTATTTTAGGGCTCAAGGCACCAAAATTAGGCCATAAAAACACAGAGAGTGGAGATCTTTACAGCACTGAGATGGGCACCATGGCTGGATAGAGAGATAATTAGAAGTTATACCTTTTTCTCCTTGTACATTGTGCAAATTGTCACTTTCTTTTAAAAAGAAAAAAGCTAAAAAATGCTTTGACTCTACTACACTCCATAAAAGCCAGCTTTTTGAAGCTATTTCAATTAAGCCCAGCAAACTCTTCAAAAATCTTTCAGATTGTTCCAGATCTCACCTGACTCTGTTCTACATTTACAGGCAAGGGGAGAAGAAAAAAAAAAAAAAAAAAGTTATTTAACTTTGAAAATCTACATAATTAAAACCAGCACTGTCTTCTGATTGATAAAGTTTCAAGTGACAGCTTTGCAGCAAGCTGCCTCCCACACAGAAGCAATTTGTAAAAGCCTTTCAGAGTTTTATGTAACTGAAAAATCCGAGTTGCTTTCATCCAGGTCTTTCTTTCCAGCCCCAGTTTAAACGTGGCTGCAAGGAACTGCAACAAATAGATGCCTGGATATAAGATTAATTCAGGGACCAAACATTTTGTCTAATGATAAGGCACCGACCGACAGCAAAGGCTTTTTCTTGCTGTTCTTTCGTATTTGGCAAATTTTGAAACAATTCTATCTTTAAAGCCCAATTTAACCCTAATTTTTCAAGCACAGCTGATCACACAACACCAGCTCAAACAAGTTCCCATGAGAGAAAAGCCAAAAGGAACTGAAACAGCAAAGAAATAAAAATGAGATTAATTCCTTCCCTGGGTTGGTGAACACAAATCGGGGTTTGTTTTTCAGCCATGCAGCACCTTCAGCACTAGAGGGAGTACCCAAAAAAGCTGAATATTTCCTTCCTCAAAACTACAGCAAAATCTGAACAAGAGTTATAAAACTCTCATCTGAATCCACATATTCTGAGATTTTGAAAGCTGGTAGGGATAGCACCATTAATTCCATATAAATTTACCTGGTGGTTTATAAAAATTGGAGCTCTTAGGAAATGATCTAAGCCTCAAAGCCCTCACCTGGATGCAGGTATCAGCCTCCCCATCAAATCAAGAATTTTTAAGGTAAAAAAGTGAATATAATGCATTAAAAAAAAAAAAAATTAAAGCAAATAGCTGAATCAATGTTGGCTCAACATAGTTCAGGAAAACAAATTTTTGTTAAATGCAAACATCACTAGTGATTTTTTTTTTCCCTAATAAACTGATCTAGTTCTTATAACCAAATAATTATAACATTTCCAGGCCAAGCACTGTAATGTTCCACAAATGCAGTAGAAACTGAGTGAAAACACTGACATTGAAAGATGAGAGAAAAAAGGTGTCAAAAAGAGTAAAACACTGAGAAAATGTACAGATATTTCTATTTTTGCACTAGGTAGATAGGGCTAGTAAATTATCTTAATGCTCTAAAAGTACAGCCAGCCATTTAATAAAATGCTCAGTAACTGCATTTCCTACCATCACAAACATGAATTCCCATTTCCTTTGTATTTTGATGGGTCAACAGAAACAGGCTAAAGTGAATTCATATATTAGATGAGACTTAGGACTAAAAGTCCAGAAGAAGCAGAGCTGCCTACAGGTCATATTTTGGGTTGTATTTTGCCTTTCCATTGTGATAAAGAACCAGAAGCCAAATTTGACTTCCAAGAAATCATAGTTGGGTAACAACACAACAGAAGGGTTAGGAAAAAAGGAAACAAAGCAAAAACCAGCTTTACAAACTAGCAAATAATCCAGCAAATCCACAGGACAAAGATTTGGGCATCACAGAAATAAACTTCTCTTAGTTTCCAATTGAGAAACCAGAGACTCACAGAAGAACCAGATCTGTGAGACCTCTGCTCACTTCCCATAGTGTTTAAAATTTGAGATGCTCTTACCCCTGCAGCCAGGGCTGACCTGGAGCTGCACACCCCATCAGCTCCTCCTCACCCATCACCAGCAGAGCACCTCCCCAAAACAGCCCAGCTCAGGGAGAAAATATCCCTGAATGTCGCAGCAAAGTAGAAAAACCATCCAGAAAGGCTTCCTGAAACCGAGCCTGCTCTCCTGGAATCAGTGGCTGGCCTTGTCAAGGCAGCACTTTGCAGGTTCCCATGTGAAAGCAACCCTGGTGTGAGCAGCTCGTTAACAGAAGAATTTATTCCTGGGTGAAAAGCAACTTACACCTGTATAAAGTGTGTTTGCACCCTTAGAAAAATGAAAACATCAACAACTGTCCCTGCATGTTCACATTGGGGTTAGAGTGACCAATGAATACTGGATAACAACTTCTTATAAACCAATAAAGTAATTAGCAAGAAAACTCCAAACCAATTGGAGTCACACACGAGGTCTGTAAAACTGGATAAAAAGGAGTTATGTGCATAAAGAATATCCTTTTTCCACCATGAAGGAAATGGAGTCCTTGTGATTTATACCCATAAATTGTCCCTGATGCTCTCCAGGAATCTCCTCCATGGCTTCCATCCCGCCCAGCTGCCCTTGCAGCCCTGGTTAAGGTCACCCACAGGAGTTCTGAGGGTTCCTGCAGCTGCTGTAAGAAGCCTTGGTGCACCCCCAGCTCTGCCCCGTGTGCTTTCCACCAGCTCCTCCCAATCTGCCCCTCCCAGGCAGGAGCTGCTCCTTAGAGCAGGAATTCCCCTCTCCTCACAGAATCCTGGAAGGGTTTGGGTCTCATCCATGGCAGGGACACCTTCCACTGTCCCAGGCGGATCCAAGCCCTGTCCAACCTGGCCTTGGACACTTCCAGGGGCAGCCACAGCTTCTCTGGGAATTCATCCCAGCCAGGAATTCCCAATCTCCCACCCATCCCTGCCCTCTGGCAGTGGGAGCCATTCCCTGGGTCCTGTCCCTCCATCCCTTGTTCCCAGTCCCTCTCCAGCTCTCCTGAAGCCCCTTTAGGAACTGGAATGCTGCTGGTCTCAAACTTCATTCCCAACCACTTGAACCACCCTATCAATCCACAAATTCCTGACCAGAAGGGAAGGACACAGATCTTTCCCACTGGTTCCCTGCCCTGATGAGAAGAAGACAATCTTTAGCTGCACCCTGCAAGCCTGATGAGTTTTGTTTCCCACAGACAGTGACAGCAGCCTGAGTGATGGGTGAAAACCCTGAATACCCTTTGCCAGGCACATTTGAATGATTTGCTCCTTCAGTCAGGCTTTTCTCTTTTGTTCCAGCTCTGTTGTGATCTTTCAACATCCAAGTATTACTTAATTCAGGAGTTTGTCACATAAAAGCCATTTTTATTCTTATTTAGAGGAGGTTTTCACAAGACATTTGTTCTTGCTGGGGAGCATTCTTAACAGGAAAAAAAAACCTATATTAATGGTATTTTTCAAACCAGAGTGCTAAATACTTATTAAACCTTCCTTTTTCTTTTTTTTTTTTTTTTTTTTAGTTACTTTCTAACGGAAATTACTTTTTCAACCTTCCCATTAAAAGAGAAAGTAACCACTGCCAAAAAAAAAAAAAAAGAGAGAGAGAAATTTTGAAATTTTGCCTCTCCCTCTGTGTAATTTTGCCCCAAGCCTTGTTGTGTGTGACCCCCTTCAAAGGGCAAGCGTGGAAAAAGAAAATATTTGTGTGGTAGCAATGGCCCCATCTCTCTGAGGCACTTGCCATGCCAGCTGCACGGATAAATCTCCTGTTACAGATAGATTGTGCCTGCAAAGCAGCCAAAATGGAATGTTAATTTAGGCTCAGCCATGCTAAAGCCAGGCAGGGCTTGGGGCATTCTTGGGGAAAAACAAGGCCTCAACTAAAACCTTGCTCTGAGAAAGGCCTGGGCAAAGTATTTTAAATTTCTCATTTCTGTTAGAGAAAACATCACCCTTGGAAATCCTTCTCACTATTTTGTCCTTGTTTCTGTTGCCTTCTGACACCTGCTTTCCTGCTGGCTCAGAATTTGGAGTTTTCCAGAATGCATTCCCTGCCCTCTTCCATCATCTTTATCTCCTCAAAGAGTTATGGGGTTCTTCCAAGCCAAGCCAAGCTATTTTCCCATTATTCAGATTCCTGCCCATCCATCTATGGGATTATGGGGATAAACCATAGATGGGAACTCCCACATCCAATAATTTAACTCCACGGCTGTTCCCAAAACACCACACATCCAACCCACCACTGTTTTTCTTGGATTCCAGCATGGAAGCAAATTTCTGTGGGTTAAGGACCCAAAGTAAGTCCCTGCAGGGTTTTTGGCCAAGCTGAAGGTTAAACTAGAATATCATGAGGTACCTGAGCCCTTAAAAGTCATGAAAATTATTCCAAATTAAGCCAAAAATAAAAGGGAGAATTACTTAATCAACAGCTCCAAAAAGAAATCCAGTGTCCAAATGAACTCCTGATGTCCTCCTGACACGCAGAATCTGGGGGAAAAGGGGAAGGAAAAGGAAATTCAGCTCAGCCTCAACGTTTTCACTGCTGGAGCCTCCCAACAGTTTTGAGCTGTTGGGTTTCTATGAAGATTTTGCTCTCTCACTGCACCTCCAGATGCAGAAGGCTGGGCCAAGCCTGTTCCAGGAGATCATTCCTCATGTTCTTATCAATTGTTGTACACAAACCCAAAGCAACTGTTATTTCTCCACCAGAGCAGGCAGCCAGACAAAGCTCAGGACATGTTCATGGCTCCAAACCATCACGGAAAAATAAAAATATTGAACTTCCTTTGCTGTACTCCAGACTCTGCCCTGATCTCCTTTGCTCATGCAAACCTCTCTGCAATCAGGGATTTCAGCAACAGAGACAAAACTGCCTCTGACTTCCAATCAGATGCTCACAGGTGCTTTTCAAAACCTTGTATTCATCAAAAACCTGGAGAACTTCATCCACCTGAGGTCGTGCCCACATGAAAATGAGATTGTTCCAGACTAAGTGAGATAATTTAAATTTTTGGTAAATTTTGAGAGTGTGAGGACTAACTCAGGCTGTATGGAGCTCAGGAATTATTCACTTCTCCTCACAGAAGTCAGGACCGAACCCACTATAAATTTATGTTCTCCGTAAGTTTTCCAGGATAAATGGGATGAGTCTGGCCAGTTGGATCAGAGCAGCACCACAATATCTGAGCACTGAACACGCTGAGGAAGAAGAGGAAAAATCCAAAGTAAAAAAAAAAAAAGTTTTAAATCACTTGCATCAACGAGAGCCTTTGCTCTCAGGTTATAGACAGAGAACATCCTTGTTGTCACTCAGCTGTTACAGAACTTCAACTAAGCACTGTTAATTATCTAATATGGAGCCACTTCTTCTACTTCAGAGTAATTTTCCATCCTATTAGTTTTTATATCAGAAGTCATGCAGAACTGACTCTATTTATCTTTTGCTNAAGAGGAAAAATCCAAAGTAAAAAAAAAAAAAAATTTAAATCACTTGCATCAACGAGAGCCTTTGCTCTCAGGTTATAGACAGAGAACATCCTTGTTGTCACTCAGCTGTTACAGAACTTCAACTAAGCACTGTTAATTATCTAATATGGAGCCACTTCTTCTACTTCAGAGTAATTTTCCATCCTATTAGTTTTTATATCAGAAGTCATGCAGAACTGACTCTATTTATCTTTTGCTTTCTGGTATAAGTTAGAGTTTCTTAAAGCGCAGACCTGAATAAAATCTTAATATCCCTCCTAATCTGTCACCCAGCTGAAAACTGAACTTGAAATAGTTTGTAGAAACTCTTCCACAGAGGTCTTTTGTTTTAATTGAACTTTTCTTTTTCCCACAGGAAAGCTAATTTAGTATGACTTGCCACTATGAAAATTGAAATTCTTGGGCTAATTAATTTTTGTACCAGAAAGTGAATATTACCTTTTTTTTTTTCCCAGTTTTTAATGCCTCCCTCTAAAAAGTTCAATCCCTGGCATGTAAAACCAAAGGAGAGATGGAAAAGTTTTCAGGAATTAGAAAACTTTACAGGATTTTTCCTACTAATAGAAGATTACTCTACAGGGTGATAGAAGTTTTTCATCTCTACAAAGCCAGTAGCTGAAATATAAAATCTGGAGGCAGGAGGAGTTTCTACTACAGAACTTTGGCATGGTGGAACAGGAAGACATGAACTTTCCAACCTCATTTCCACGAGTAAAAAGCAGGAGGTGCGTTAAAACTGATTTTTATAGGCAGAGATGAGAGACACTGGTTGTATTATTTGACAAATCCCTAAGGGCTAAAATAAACAATTTTCCTGTACTTGCACCCCAAAGGGATGAAGTTCATCCCAGGAGGACCAAGGAGATCACTTCAAGCACCAGGGCTGCTGCTGACGGTGGGCTTTGACACCAAAATGATTTTATTGCATCACCCGGGCCTTAGATATTTTATCTGTTCTTTTCTGTCATCTACTACTTTCTATAGAAGTATTTCCCCACCAAAACAACCCCAGATTTTACACCAAACACCACAGATCTTCCTGTCGTTCATCTCTGTAGCCCATCCCTCACTCTGGATTTTTTTTTTTCCTACTAATAGAACAAGACCTCACTCACTTATATTTGCCAACAAAGGTTAAGAGCAACCTCAATAATTGCAGCAAGACCAGCAATAAATTAAAACCACTTACTCATACAAATGGTTCTGTGCAGGGCCCAGGATACAGAAGAGGTGACATCTCACAGCCAGGTGGGACAGGGGACTTCTGCAGCAGCACAAAGGAGCAGAGCTGGAAGATGTTCCCCACACAAAGTTCCCAGCAGGATTTGCCTCCCCACTTTGCTTCCCCTAACAAAGCACCCAGAACCCCACCAAGGCCATTTAGAGGTGGGATGTACCCCAGGGCAGAAGGTAATTGGAGCAAAGTCTGATGAGGAGCAGCTGAGGGGAAAATGAGGCTCAGGTTGGACTTTATTGCTCCCAACAACTCCTGACAGGAGGGTGCAGCCAGCTGGGGATCAGGCTCTGCTCCCAGGGAACAAGGGATAGAACAGTAAGAAATGGCCTGGAGTTGCGCTAGAGAAGGTTTAGGTTCAATATTGGGAAAATTTCTTCATTGAAAGGGTGAGCAGACCTTGTCACAGCCACCCAGGGCAGTAGGGAGTCCCCACCCCTGGGGGGATTTCAAAGCCATGTGGATATGGCACTCGGGGACATGGGGTGGCCTTGGCAGGGCTGGGAATGGTTGGACTGGATGGGCTCAGAGGCTTTTCCAGCCTGTGTGATCCCAGGATTCTGTGTGAAGCACACAGAGTTTCCCCACAGCTCCAGCTGTGCCGTGTCCCTCAGTGAGGGATGCACACCATAAGCTGCAGAACAGTTGTTTTCTTTGCCATACACAGCCCTGGAAGCAGAAACCCTCTTTTTTTTCTCTCTGTTTTCTCTGTTCCCTTTCCCTTTGCCCTTGTAGATCTTTCCACACCACTGATGATCTGGCTGAAAGCTTTCAAAGAATTAATCTGAGACTCCAGAAGGGACAAAGCAGCACCTGCTGAACGTGTGACAGCAACACTGAGCTGGGGATCAGCTCCTTTCCCTGCCTCTTATTCCTCATGGCTTTCAAACCACCAAACCTTCATCCTGCAGGTGTTGAGGGAATTTGTGGAAACCCAGACTGTGAAATGGGCACAAACCACGCCGCACGGGTCAGACGCTGCCGTCATTTGCGTCCAGTCTCACACGGATTTCCAAGGATAAAAGTTTCAGCCTCGTATTTTCTGCATCATCACCAGTTATTTGAACCTTTTGAGCTCTCAGGAATGAGGGCTGCTGCGAGTCAGGTGGGGTAGCCCTGCTCCAAGACGGAGAAATTCCTTGTGGACACGTTGTCGCTCCGGAGCAGACCCTCCAACGCCCCGAAGGCGATGGGAACAAGACATGACAGCAACACCCTCCACAGGCTTAGCTGCCCTGAAAAGCTAAATTAAAAGAGAAGCAGGTGTCTGCTAAGTCTGGGCTTGCAGTTCCTTCGGGTACGAGGGGAAGTGTCAGCGTTGCACGCGCGCTGCTCCGGCTCTGTCTGGGAACACCGGCTGGAAAAGCAGCGCGATCCTCAGGACGTGCCCCAACCCCTCCAGCACAGCCTCCCCTCCATCCCACCCGCCTTTGGGGGCCCTTTGCACTGGCACAGAACCCAGAGAGACACCCCAAAAACCAGTGCTGGCTCCCAGCAACACAAACCACTCCCCAAACCCATTTTTCAGATGTTTTTCCCCAGTTTGGAGCTGCACTTTTACATCGGAACACACACCTGGCAAACATACTGAGCAGGATATTTATGCAGCTCGGGATGTCTGAGGCAGCAACAGATAAATATGACTTTTTCAACTCTAATCTTCATGTTACAAAATGAGCTTTTCCCACATTCAGGTTTTAGGGAAAGAAATGCCACGTTTTATCAACACATCCTATAAAAGGAGCTACACATGAAGCACCTCATCAGCTGTACATCCCAACCAATCTTCTCCTTCCACTTGAGCCATCCACCCATAAATTATATCCTTTAAGTTCACCCATAAATTATATTCACCCATAAATTATGACCTTTCCCAGTCATTTTTCTGTAGTAGGAAACATCTTTCTGAATCCAAGTATGATAAACACAATACTGCATGAAATAATGAAGCTTACTCTTATTAAATTAATCAGAATTCACAATACATGGATGTCCAGGCTAAAAGACAACTTTCAAGACATGACAGGAAATGCAGATATTTAATAAAAATGGGCAGGGAGGTTTTGGAGTTATTTTTTTCTGTTAATGAATGACCTCTCCAGCAGCAGGGGAACCTCACAGGATCTGTGAGCTCACTCTGGAGCACATCCATAACAAAACCTGCAGCTGTTTTCCTGGATTCTGTTGTGAAAACAGACTTTTGGCAAAACATGATTATTTTGGAACTCTGCAAGGACATTTCATGTTGCACACTGCAGGTATTTTTACTTAAATCTTACAAAAAGGTGGCTTTGTCTTGGAGATTTAGTTTTCCAGAGACATCCATCAAGCACCACGTCAGCTGTCAAACATAAATCAATTAACCTCTGCTGAGTAATTCTTTTTAATTACTTGAAAAGCAAAACCTTTAGAGGCAAAACTGTGACATTTTTAGGGTTTTTAATAAGACATTATTTTGCTGTTTATGTTGGTCTGGATCCTGGTGGTTTGTAAGTGTGGTTTTGGCCCTTAGAAATAATCAGGAATGAATAGACAGCAATAATTCAAGGCCAGCCCAGGATCTGTCACTGCTCTGCCTGACCAATATTTTAAAATGCACCAGAGCAATGCTTCTGTTCTTTTCCGACCTGCAAAGGGAAGAAGTGACACCTAAGGCTATGTCTACATTATTTATACCACTTTGATAGATTAAATCTTTACCACAAGGCTGGGATTTTCAAACATGCCTGAAAATGTTTAAAGATTCCACAGGTGCTCTCCCCAAGTGCAAACAAAGGCTTCTCTTTGTAGCGCGAAAACAAAATTAAAATGGAACAAAACCCTGGGAGCTGTAGGTGGTGCTTAGAACAAATCCTTGACTGGACATGTTGGATTTATTTATTTTTTAACTCAAATATTTTTGGAACTCAGCAGAGCAATACCTAATAAATATGGGGTGGATGGGATGCACTACGTCCCCAAGGGCCACATCCAGGCACCTCCTGAACACTGCCAGAGGTGCTGACTCCACCACCTCCCTGGGCAAATTATTCCAGTGTCTGACCACACCTGCAGGGAATATTTTTTTTCCTGATGTCTCATCTGCACCTCCCCTGGTGAAATTTAAGNTGTCTGACCACACCTGCAGGGAATATTTTTTTTTCCTGATGTCTCATCTGCACCTCCCCTGGTGAAATTTAAGGCCATTTCCTCCTGTCCTTTCACTTGGCACACAACACCCCGCTCCACCTTCCTGTCAGGGTTGTAGAGATCACTGAGGCTCCCCTGAGCCTCCTCTTCTCCAGAAAGCCACTGACATCGATTTGGTTTCTTAATTCTTAAACTGTTTAATAATTTCCAAATCTGGAGGCAAGCAAGAATTAAAAGATTAAAAACCTCTAAACCACACCAGGGTTAGAACAGTCTGAAAGGAATTCTCTGCCAACTGGCTCCCCAAAATGCAACGGAATTAATGGAACAGTTTGGTCCTTGACTTTGCAGCTGAAGAAAGATGCTGAGTTCCTTTAAGATCAGTAACAGCTCAAGTGGAAGAAGATCTCAAAATATTCTTTATTTTGATCACAGTAAGCTAACAATGACCACTGGATTTTCATTCCCTATGTCTCCATGACAAGAACAAAAGGGCAGAATTTGAGGCCTCCCTTCAGCCTAAAATTGCTTTAAAATGTGCCTTCTGAAATAGATGTCTCCCTTCTAATTCCCCAAGGAGTTCACAATCGTATTTTTAGAAAGGCAATTTGGAATTTAGCAAAAACAGATACTTGGAAATGTCTCTGTGCTTTCCTACTTTCACAAAAAGACATTAAGGTCATATATTTTTTTTCCAGAGTGGAGATGACTTTGGGGTGGATGTAACCATGGCTACCCCACTCGGAATCAAACCAAACTGCTGAATTTGGAAGTCACTGAAATGTACAGAATGCACATGATTTGATCCACAATAATTGTGACTCAGATTTATGGAAAACTTTCTCGGTTGCTATTCCCAAATAGGGAAGAGGAGGCCAAATCAATCTCTTCATCCATTTTGTAGCATCCACTCCGATGTTGCCATCACCCTCAACCCTAATTTGTCTTTGAATTGAGGTTTCACTGACCTGTCCTACAGGAAATGACCTCCAGCTGTGCCTGGGGAGGTCCAGGTTGGACATCAGGAGGAATTTCTTCTTGGAAAAGACTGTCAAGTGTTGGGAGGTGGTGGAGTGCCCATCCCTGGAGGTGTCCAAGGAAAATCTGGAGGTGGCACTCAGTGCTCAGGGCTGGGGACAAGGTGGGGATTGGGAACAGCTTGGACTTGATGACCCTTGAGGTCTTTTCCAAGCTCAGTGATCCTGGGATTCACAGAGCTGTTCCTTGTCCAAGGTCTTTATTTTATTAAGGGCTGGTTCTCCCCTCACCAGAGACACTGTGAACCCCAAGAATCGGGAATCTGCTTCCCTCTGCTCAAACTAAATAAGGAGAAATGAGAAAATCAGATGTCATTTAAATTATTTAAGTTAAAAAAACCACAGTGCCCTACTCTGTGCTTTGTTCAGTCAGCTCTGCTCTTATTTCAGGAAGGTTTCACTACAGAAACCAGAGCTCTTCAAAATCCAAGACTAATAGGGGTGAGTGACAGGTACGTTCATTTCTGAGCAGTGATGACACCATTTTAAATATTTAATGCACTGAAAAACATATGGAAAGAAAATAATATGAAGTTGGCTTTTGCACAATAACACCATATTTTCTGTCTCGTTCCACGTTGCAGCCACATTATAGAGAACTGTAAAAGAAGGAAAATGGCAGATTTCAAATCAGTTATCCTGGTGCTACCAGCTTTCAAAAAATTCATTTTTTCCTCCATTTTTTTTCATTTTTCTAGTGCAATCAATAAACAGGCCATGGCCATCAATCTCCACGCCACAGAGCAATATTTTATTTCCAAACTGATGGCTCCCCATGATGAATTAGAGTCATTAGAAAGGGTGACAGCCTGCTACAGTGCCTTCAGCTCACGTGCAAGTGCTGCTGACAGAAGAAAGTGGGGGCTTTGATTATTATTATTATTACTATTACTATTATTATTATTATCATCATCATGAAGAGGGATCACAGAATCCCCAAATGGATTGGGTTGAAGAGACCTTAAAGCTCATCTCATTCCAACCCCTGCCAAGGGCAGCAGTGCCAGCCACCCCTACCCACATATAAGACAAATTTAACTTTTTCCAAACATTTAAAATGACATTTCAAGGTTGGTTTTGTTTTTTTGTTTTTTTGTTTTTTTTTTTTTGTTAGAGAGGACATATTTTCTGTTTGCAACAGTTGGATTTGCAACCTTCAAACTCAGTTTTGTGGTCACTTATTTGATAGATCACCACTTGAAAACATGAAAATTAATCAAAAATAAAATTACCTGAAGAATTTATCTGCTCTCCAGATACACAGGAATGGCCACAAATACAGGATCATGACTGCAAATGGCATTGGAACTTGGCATCTGTGACTTAGCAAGACAAAGAATACTTTCAGTAAATAATTACACAGGTAATAGAACTGAGCTCAGCAACACTGAGCTTAACAGGCTGCCAGAAGTCTGAGCTGAGCTCAGTGGAAGTCACTCCCTGTGCCAGGGAAGCAGAACAGCTTTCCCAGCTTTTGAGACCTTTCTTCTCAATCTTTTCCTACATAAAAGCATTTTCTGCTGCTGCACTTGGAGCAGCCAACATAACAGCGAGGCGTCTTCAGAGGGATCGCGGGACTGGGAATTAAAATAGGTCCCTGCAATGCCTTTAATGTCACAAAAACCCACTCTGACAGGAGGCACAGGCAAGGACAGGCAGTGGAAATGGGGTTTGGGGCTGAAGAATTCATCCTCTGGGCCAGTGGGATCAGCAGGGGAGAGAGGTGATGTGGGAGAGGGAGCAGAAAGGGATAAAAGCCCTGGGATAAAGCCTGGGAGGAAATTTAGTGAAGGCACAAGAAGTGGTGGAAATGAGGGAAGGGAAGAAAACTCCCCATCCTCTCTTTTCATTCTGAGCCATCCAAAGCTGAGATTAGAGCTAAAAGCTTACACTGACAAACTGAAAGGTCTTCAAATCCAAAATGTACCTGGACACCCTGTGGTGCTCCTGGATCTGGGAATAAATAACATCTCCAAAGGCGCTGCAGGTGACAGGACACAAGATGAGCATACAGAGCTCAGGTAATGGTTAACATAATTATCATTGTTTTCTGTGCCATGATCTGCAGAGGATCACGAACCTCAAAAAATTCCAGAAACATCTGAAAGCAGGGAAAGAAGTTGAATTTTATTGGAGAAAAGGGGGAAAAAAACCACCAAATCCACAAAGCAAAACAGAAGAGGAATGAAATATAAATGATAAATTTGCACTGGAAAAAATAATGAGGAGGCCATAGCTAATTATCAGAATTTAGAGTAATATTTTTCTCACTGGCTGCTGGGAGGGGCTCCAGGATTGTAATTGAATGATGGATTCCAGGTGGGATGTTCAGAAATAACCAAAGAGGAACTTCTGACAAATTAACAGGGACTAAATTGTTTCCTTTGTAAAACCTTGCAGCGAGCACGAGCTTTGAAATTCTCCCCTACATTTTGCTGAAGTTTGTTAAATCTAGAAGAGTTGTTTTGGGAGGGAAACTTCCCACTGGAAGAGCCAACAAGCAGGATGCCCAAAGGAATGGAGAGCAAAGAACAATTCCTTATCCCCTCTGTGGCACCACAGTATCTTAGTACTGGAACTGAGATAACCCNCCCACAAATGAGATTTCAGTGTGTCACGTGTTAGTACTGGAACTGAGATAACCCTGGAAGTGTCCCAGGCCAGGCTGGATGGGACTTGGAGCAAGCTGGGATAGTGAGAGGTGTCCCTGCCCATGGCAGGGGTGGAATTAGGTGAGATTTAAGGTCCCTTCAACCCAAACCATTCCATGATTCGCTGAATTTCTTCTGCCCCTGCCAAGTGACTTTGCTCCATGCACGTCCAAACCCCGCTGAATTCCTCCACTCCAGGAGGACAGCAGGGAGCCCAGCCTGGGACAGGCTGCAGATCCCAGCACAGAGCTTTGTACTTTTCTATCTGGTTCAATAAGAAGCTCCTTGGAAAGACAGGAATAACACAGCAGCTGTCAGTCTTTGCAAATGCCTCGTCTCCTTTATTCCTCTCTATTTCCCAGCTGGATGCCATGACCCACTGGTCAGTCCCTACTCCAGAATCTGCTCTGGGCACTTCGAAATCTGCAGCACCCAAACCTGAAGATTTCCATAGCCAGGAGAGCAGACTCAGTCCCATCCAGGTCAATATTAAGATCCCTCCTGTTCCAGAACCTTCCTGCTTTTACACTGCGACGGATCTGAGCCTATTGCACTTTTTTTTTTTTTTTTTCATTCCATGCAAGCTGCCATCTTGTGAGGAAGGAGGAATAAACATATGGATTCGAAATATGTTGGAATAATCACTTTCTGCACTGATACTTGTCTGTCTGTGTAGACATCAGAGAACACATAATAGTAGCTTTGTGCATGCTGTGTTATTTCACACCGCCTCCCATTTCACACGGAAAAGGCATTTGACTTTGTCTAATACAGCCTGGATTTCTCATGGATTTACCACCCAGAAGAATCCAACTGTCTAAAGCAGCCCTGTTTATCCCAGCAAAAAAATACTGTCAATTTAAAGTATGAAGTGGTAAAAGAGCATCAGTGACCAATGGCCAATGAAGATAAAGGTCACAGAATGTGCCTGAGGGCACACTTCACTCCTTTTTCAAGGAAAAAGGGAAGAAAAAGAATCTTGCTAAAGAGTTGTTGATCACTTTTACACTTAAAACTTACAATGTTCAGACTTAAAATGACATAAATTTAGAAACAGCACTGACATAACTTTATTAGAAGGCACAAAAAAAATCCATAGAAAAACTGAGCATGACATTTAAGGAGCTCATTTAGCTTTTCTAAAGACCACATGGAGCCAATTGCACATGGAACAACAATGCAGGGATTTATATCCTGAAGTGATTTGGATATTCAGACAAGAAAGAATTTGAGGAGAGGGAGAGAAGTGAGGAGCAGAGACATTCCTCTGTCTGTTCTCCTGCATGATTAATAAGCAAATTACATCTCCTCTCTTCCTTCTCCAACATTTCTGAAGCATATCTGGTCTTTTTGGGAATCTATCTTAGTATGCCAAGTAGCTGCCAAGACTTCCACACTCTCCATGCAGATGATTAAACTGGTCAAAATATTGTTGTGTGAAAAAATGAGTAAGAGGATAATGAATCCCTGGATTTGGAGTCGTCTGTGAAACCTCAGAAGAAATCTGGCAGCAGGGAACACGCTCAGGATGAAACAGAGAAGGGAAGAGAGACAGGAGGTCTCAAAAACAAGTCCTGCATCAGAACTGCTCAGGGGGTTGTGCCTCTCTGTAGCTGAATTTATGCAATTGTGTTCCTATTTTTCATGTGTCCATTGAATAAATGTGGATATGAAGGAGCACCACAATCTTCTCATGAAAATCTCCCCCTGAACCGACCAAGAGTTTGAATTAATTTGTGCTGTGTTCCCTATCTGGAAGGACAATGCCAAGAATTTCCATCAGTGTTTTTCCAGGGTCTCTGGTATGAGCATGGCACACCCACACCACTGCTCACCTCACCTTCTCTCACCTGAAAAATGGGAAAGATCTGCTGGCATCACAAAGGCCTTGCTTTAATTAATTACATCTTCCCCCAGCAGAGCCTTCAGCTCGCAGTGCTATTATTAAAATTATTGAGGTACAGATCCTCCACGCTAATGAGGATCCTGCAAAGATGTGCAACTCCATGGCTACACGTGGAAAATATAAAAGTTTGGGGTTGGACTTTGATCTGGGTGTGCTTTCATTAATTAGAGCAAAATATGTCCGTCCCTGGAGGGGGACAATAAAAGAGCTGGAGAGGGGCTTTTTGCAAAGGAATGGAATGACAGGACACAGGGAATGAATTCACAATGACAGAGGGCAGGGTTAGAGGGGATATTGGGAAGGAATTGTTCCCTGGGAGGGTGGGCAGGCCCTGGCACAGGTGCCCAGAGAAACTGTGGCTGCCCCTGGATCCCTGGAAGTGTCCCAGGCCAGGTTTAAATGTGTCATATTGGAAATATAAACAAAAAATTCACCTCCTTCCCTGTTGTGTTTGGAAGGGCTCAGGTATGATGAGGAGCAGCTATGGGAGCTGGGAAAGGGGGTCAGCCTGGAGAAAAGGAGGCTCAGAGGGAATTTCTGGCTCTGCACAACTCCTGACAGGAGGGGACAGCCCCAGGTCGGGCTCTGCTCCCAGGGAACAGAGGCAGGAGGAGAGGGAACAACCTCAGGGGAGGTTTAGATTGGATATTAGGGAAAATTTCTTCATGGAAAGGGTTGTCCAGCCCTGGCACAGCTGCCCAGGGCAGTGGTGGAGTCCCCACCCCCAGAGGGATTTAAAGCCCTGTGGATGTGGCCCCTGGGGACATGGGGCAGTGGTTGGAATGGTTGGACTGGATGATCTGAGAGGGCTTTTCCAACCTCAACCATTCCATGGCTCCCAGAGTGAATCTCAGATTCTGCCCAGGGCTGCTCTGTCCTTACAGGGATTCAAAGCCAAGGAAGCTCCCGGAGCGTGGCGTTCCCGAAAGATTTCTGATCTGTGACTACTCCCCTCAGACACCCAGCTCCTCCAAAGCCAAGCGCTCCCCTCAGACACCCAGCTCCTCCAAAGCCAAAGATTCCCCTCAGACACCCAGCTCCTCCAAAGCCAAAGATTCCCCTCAGACACCCAGCTCCTCCAAAGCCAAAGATTCCCCTCAGACACCCAGCTCCTCCAAAGCCAAAGATTCCCCTCAGACACCCAGCTCCTCCAAAGCCAAAGATTCCCCTCAGACACCCAGCTCCTCCAAAGCCAAAGATTCCCCTCAGACACCCAGCTCCTCCAAAGCCAAAGATTCCCCTCAGACACCCAGCTCCTCCAAAGCCAAAGATTCCCCTCAGACACCCAGCTCCTCCAAAGCCAAAGATTCCCCTCAGACACCCAGCTCCTCCAAAGCCAAAGATTCCCCTCAGACACCCAGCTCCTCCAAAGCCAAAGATTCCCCTCAGACACCCAGCTCCTCCAAAGCCAAAGATTCCCCTCAGACACCCAGCTCCTCCAAAGCCAAAGATTCCCCTCAGACACCCAGCTCCTCCAAAGCCAAAGATTCCCCTCAGACACCCAGCTCCTCCAAAGCCAAAGATTCCCCTCAGACACCCAGCTCCTCCAAAGCCAAAGATTCCCCTCAGACACCCAGCTCCTCCAAAGCCAAAGATTCCCCTCAGACACCCAGCTCCTCCAAAGCCAAACACTCCCCTCAGACACCCAGCTCCTCCAAAGCCAAACACCCCCCTCAGACACCCAGCTCCTCCAAAGCCACACTCACAGCCTGATTTCCATGCTGACAGTTTCGCTCCATTTGTTGAATTGTAAACCATGGAAAGCTCAGCAATAAAACGTCTGCAATCTGGAGCAGTAATGGGAGGAATGTCTCATAAACAAGATAAGTTGTTTCTTGCCAATATTGTTACACTTCATAAATACGAACTCGAGTCTGTTTTGCGTCTCCTAGATCAGTAGCAGACTTTTATTTTAATTAAACACAACATATAAAATATTCATTTAAAAAACAAACATCATTGTTTTAAAGACATTGTGCTAAATTAAATTACAGCGCTTTTGCCATCAAGTTCTTGCACAAAAGAACAATTTGGAATTGAGTGGATTGAGACAGCACAAGTGTCCATCAAGAACCTGTAGCAAGAAGCTGGTAGCTGCCCTATGAATAAATAAACCATTTATATTTCCTGATAAGTGCTTGTATGAACCCAGTCCAATTCCCAAAGACTTCTCATTCCAGCTGGGGCTGTAATTAAGAAACTTTATCACCTGGCAGTGAGGAAGATGCTGCCAGTCCCACTTTCTGCAGCACAACTCCTGAGTTTTCCCTTCCCACAGACATAATTTATGGTCTCATTTCATTAAACTAATGCTGGGTATCTTTGATAGAGCCATTTTCAACAGCCTCTACCCCAAAAGTATTTTAATTTTGAAATTTACCCCTGCAGCTTTTTGAGGGTCTCAAATACAACCACTCAAGGTTAGCTTGAGCCTCATTCAATGCAAATGTTATTCCTGGTTTAGTAACACAAATCCAGCTCCTGGATTTAGCTCAGAATCCAAACACATTTCTCCCAACACAAGCCTCAGTGATGACATAAATTACAGAAAGCAAGTTTTTAAACTGTCAGCAAGGAAGAATTTTAGGAATTGTGAAGAAATTAGCCAGAAACAGCTGAATACTGAATTTTCAATCGAACCAGCAGCCCCTAGCCAAGGCCTGGAAGGCACCAGCCACATATTTTCTTCATGGTCAACGTGGAAAATTGTATCTCTCAGTCATAAATCTACCAAAACAGGAACAGAGAAGGCAGGACTTGATTCAGAAACTCCATAGCTGACAGCAAAACTCAGCTGCATCACATCTCCATTCTGTGCCTTTAAATAAAAGTTTTAAAGCCACTGTGCGACACCAGAGTGCAACACAGACCAGCAGCCAGAGGCAGACTGGCCAAAGCTTTATGTTGATTTAATTCCATCCTTAATCCAGGAGGAAAATGGAAGGAATAGGAAAAACAAGAAGCAGCATTAATGTCCTGCTAAAGTGTCAGGCTTCTGTGGAATTTCAGCAGAGTATAAATGGTAAATATGAAATTACTCAAGCTTTGAGATGAGCCTGTGTCTTGGGTCATTAAAAAACAAGATGTGTCTTAAATACTTATTCCTCGAGTTATTTTCCAGGAAAGAAGTCCTCAGTCAGAGCCAGCTCCAGGAATGCAATAAAAAATAAAATCTCTGTCCTGTCAGGCTCAACAACCTGGAGCAGTCTTGGAGTCCTCCAACTCCAAGGCAAGAGAGAGAAATTATTTTTTTTATAATTTTTACCTTTTTTTTTTTTTTTTTAATAAAAAGAAACAAAACAATCAATGGGCTGATTGGGGATCACATTCTCAACAGGGACCTTCACAGCTTTCCTTCCTCAGGGATCACTCTCTGGGATTTGCCATGTTTTAAGCCTTAAATCCACTCCCCAAGAAAAAAGAAGAAAGGATGAACAAGATGGATTTAAGGCTTGAAACATGTAATTTTCACCAGAAAAAGATGAATAAGAAAATGCACAAACCCCTTTACCCCAGGCCTGATGGCTGCTAAGTTACATTCATTTACCAGGGAATAAATGCAAAAAGAGCACAAAACGCCCTTTTCTTCACGTGTTCATCTACTGCAGGAGCCATCTCAGCTCATTTATTTGCAGTTTGCAATTTCTAAATTTTAATAACTGGTTCTAAGAAGTACGACTGTAGTTTTTAATTTTTTTTTTAAAGATCCTGTCCAATTTCCTCTTATTTTCTGCAAATGAATTGTTTTTATTAAAAGTAGAACTGGTTTTGGCAACAGGCTGGATGCTTTCAACTCTTAGTAGAGACTTTCCCTAATCTCTTAATTTGGCAGGGCACACACTTGCTTTTAGTAATTGTGCTCTACTGATTCATTACACACAGATATGGTGAAAGAGTGATGGCATTTTAGCAGTTTTTATAATATTGTAGAATTTCTACAGTAAATAGTTTTAAAAGACAAACCACACTGGGAATATTTCTATTCCTGGTCAATTTATATAAATTTTAAAAAAACAGCATAGGAATCAATTACAGAAATAAAAAAGTGGCACTGATCAGACCAAGTATTGGATGCAGTGGGATAGAGAAAAGGGATTATTTTTACTTCCAGATTGAGAAGGAATCTGAATTAGGATTCCTGCCTGATTTTTTTTTTTTT
>WEZZ01005885.1:34622-59696 GCA_013400585.1 Chloropsis cyanopogon
TTTTTTTAATCCAAGTTTACCAAAATGTAAGTTCAAGCCTGGAACAAAAGCTTCCAACTCCTCATGGGAGACCTGGGTAAGCTGGGTGAGTATTAAGTGAAATAATTCAGTCCCTGCTTCCTGTAAGCCTGAGACACAACATTTGAGGCTTTAATCACACAGCCATTTATTTTTATAAAATGTTCAATGTAAAATTACTACATTGGGCTGGTACTCAATCCATCACCAAACTGGGCAGTAATTGCTCTTCATATGGATTCCTAGTCTGGGCTGTTTCCTGATCAGATTTTCCCTCTAATGAAAAAAACTTTTAATGCTTTCAGATTTTGAGACAACAGAGCAATAAAAGTTGTCAGCTGAGTCCCTTTTGTAGCCCTTGAGATGTAAAATCACCAGATGGATCCTCTCTGCATACCCTGAAACCTGAGTGAGATTTATTCAGAATAAATCCCGGGCTGTAGTGGCTCAGAGAGGATGAATACACATCAATGACTCTTGCTCTAACCAAATTCATCTTTCCCTCTCCTCTTTTTCCATGAATCCCAAGCTGGGAGTGCTGATGGAGAATCCCTCTGGCTGGGAGGCAGCTGGGATTCCAAGGGCAGGACATCTGCACTTCTCCCAGGACCACACATCCATCAGCAAGGCAATATTAAACTCCGCTCTGGTCAAAGCACACGGAATTCCAGGCTCAGCAGCCCCAAAAAGGGACTCAAATGTCTCAGGCCTGCCCAGAGCCCTTCCACTCCTGCTCATTTTTATCACCCACAGAGCTTTAGGGAGCCACCACCATCTCGAATAAAAGCCTGACCAAAAGCTGGGCTGCTGGAGGATTTGGGTTGGCTTTGTATGGCCAAAGTCTCTCTGTTCTCCCAAGCAAACACCATCCCCCAGTCCCTCTCTCTCACGTCTCTCCTCTTCCACGCTGACCAGGGAAGTCTGATCCTCCCTTGGATATCGCATTCCTTACAAATCCTAAATATTTGTGTCGTGTCAAAGAAGTGACTCACTGGAGGGATTTCATTTCTGAGTAAACCCCGAGGATTATTGCTGGTATTGCCAAATAAATTCATATGCAAATCTTTGCCACAGCAAGAGTTTGGCCAGGCTGAGATCCCCGAGGAGTGTCACAGAATCATGGAATTATGGAATCATTCAGGTTGGAAAAGACCTTCAAGATCACGAAGTGCAAGCATCAGCTGATGCAGCCATGCCCAGTAAACCATGTGCCAGTGTTTAACCACTCTTTCTGTGGAGAAATTATCCCTAAAATCCAACCTGAACCTCCCCTGGTGCAACTTGAGGCTGTTTCCTCTCCTGTCCCTTGTTCCCTGGGAGAAGAAAGGCAGGAACCTGCAGCAAATGCTGACACAACCCAGGGAGGTGTTCCAGCCTTGGCTGTGCTGCTGCAATTTCCCCTCCTCACCGCAGCAGCCTTGTGCTGATAAAATCCAATTGGAATAAATCACTCCTTTTTTCCTGATTGTTATTTATTTGGAGTGGCTGAGAACTGTGTTTTTGCTGATCTGAATGAATTGCTATTCTAAATAACAACTAAATTAACTTTGGTGTTTGGATTAGCATAGTGAGAGCCTTGAGCTGGTTATTTCATAATCACTCAAACTGCATTCTTATTCAACAGCTTTATCATAACATTTTCTTAAAGTAGAACTTGCAGAGCATTTAGCAAAGCGAGAGAAGTTACCAATTTCAATATCAGTGGTAGAACACAAGCAGTAGATGAAAATCTAACAATCATTAAAGCTGGGAAAGGTCTCCAAAATCATCATGTCCGACCTTCAACTGGATAGCACCTTGTCAACTAAACCAGAGCACAAAATTCCACTGATTTGAGAAGTCTTCACTCATTTTCGGAACACTTAAATGCTGTCCCATTTTTTTTTGGAGAAACTTCTGCCCAGCCCCAAAGTTATCAGCAGGATGTGCTGAAAAATTATTGCTGTAAAAGTTACGTTCACCAGGGAGTGTACAAAGCATCCACAGGGAATGCAGCGTGTTGGGAATTCCTCATGGAATGTTTCAGCATGGTTACACCTCCTGACCAGGAGTGGGAATATGAAATTTTATTATCACACCACTTAGGCAAGCAGACCTTTAGAAAAAAAAATATATACCCAAGCTTTCTGCCAATTTAAACACTTTCTCACACATTAACTGTTATTAAAAATGCCTCAGCAAACCCCCAGGTATCCTTATTTTTCCCAGATGTGTACAATACTCCTCAAATATGCATGATCCTAATAAACAACCACGTTTCTGGTGCAAATACATGGAAACCTCTCACAGGGTTCAGATGAGGTCCCTGGAGCTGGTAATTCCCAGCATCATGAAATTAAGGAGCAACCCTGATACTTTTCAGCTGGACCAAAGTCCAGCTCAGCACCATTTCCCAAAGTTAACAAAATTTACTTCCATCAATTCTAAATATATGTGGAGCTAAATATAGTAAACCTCAAGTTGAAAAATCACGGCTAAAGCAACATACACTGAGTCTCAGTCTGTGCACCAGCTGTGGGTAAAAATGTGCTGAAAAGTAGAACATTTCGTCTCTTTTCATTTATCAAACATTCAGTTGCAAACACACAGTCATCTGTTTAAGAAGAGCTGAGAATCTGTTAAAATTATTCATTTGATGGTCTTCTGAATTTAAATCACAATTTTCTCTGGAATTCGAATTCTCAGGTAACTTTTTCTGGATTAATGCTTTCAATCATAAAAACTTTGGTTACTGAAGGTCTTTTTTTTAAACGTACTTTTACATTTTAGCAACAATTTTGCATTTATTTGTTAATATGAGCACTGCCACTTTTCTAGACAGTTGTAAAACCTACATCAGGATACAGATTAATGAACCAACCTAGCTGCTGGGATAAATTCAGATATCAATTTATTTCTTTTTTCCCCGTGTTATCATAGATAAGGGGATTGCTAATGCCACGTCAAATTTGACATTTCCATCCCTCCCAAGGAAGGATTTTGTTCTTTTTACAATTCACCATGCATGGATCTGTGTGAGGAGGAATAAGCACCCAGGTGGAGTCCAGATGAAAGATTTTGGGCAGACCCGGGATTTTTTCATTTCTTTCCTTTTAAAACCTGCAAGGATAGCAAAGGATGGTTGGAACTGGTGACTCTCTGTGAGCCAAATCAAACTTTCACTCTCTAGAACAGTTGTCTGGAGTTGAACTAATTCTGTGCAGTCTCTAAAGCCAAGACTAAGAGAGGTTTTTACTTTTTCTCCTCGCACACTCCCATCCCTTAGTGGCTGTGTCCTGTTTGAGCCCCACTTCTAATCCCCCTCGTGATCCCTCTTTCCTTTCTTCCTTGCACATTCCCTTGACATTTTGCTCTCCTTTCCCTCAACAGAACAAACCTGTAGCTGTCCTCTGTCACCTTAAAAATGTCTGATGCTCCATTGATGCTCCCCCCACTGCCCTTTCTCTTTTTCTGTCATTTTTCCACTTTTTTTCTATTTTTTTTCCTCATTTTATCTCCTTCTCCCTCCTTTTTCCAGAGTTCTCTGCTGCTGCTTTCTCTGACATCCCTTTCCTCTCTCTTCCAGACTCCCTCCCTTCAGCTCTCCCAAAAAACCTTCCAAGGACATCCCCACACCAAATCTCCTTTACTTTTTAAAACCACAAACCCATAATTTTTTTACACCACAAATCACCTAATTTCCTTGCCAAGTTTTTTTTTCCCCCTCTGACCTAAGCTTCCAAGGCTCCATCTCTCTTTTTTTTCCCCCCCTCTCTGCTCCCAGGAGGGGAGGATGTGCCTTCCAGACCCCCCTACACCGCATTTTTCATCAGCAGCTTTGACGTCTCTTTACATCTGAGGACACCCTCCCACTCAGCTGCCTCCTCATCCTCTGTCAGATGCTTCCCAAAAAGCCACGGCGTTCCTGGTGACAGGAAAAGAGTTCAGCAAAGTGCTGGCACCCGAGTGCTCTGCCAGTGAACCTCCCACACCCCGGGATAAAAATAAACAACAACAGGCAGAAATATGGCTCAGGAACCATATGCTCGAGGTTTTTGGCTAGCACCAAAAAGAATGGCAATCCTTGGTGCTCGGGGTCCTTGAGAATCAAGCCACCCATCAAGCAAAAATAATTCTCATCCATCATTAAGTTGGAAGCCCAGACAATCTGATGAAGCGCACTGGCTCATGTTTGCTAATTCTCAGCGAACTATTTTTGATTGTTAAATTGTCTGTTAGGTTGTTTTTCCTCCCAGCTCCCAGCCCCAGACAGCTGGAGGTGTTTAAAGGAAAAGTAATGTGCATTTTTTTTTTCCACAACATGGAGAATTCCTGTTCTTATATTAGTTTTTATTCTTAGAAGCTTGAGCTGAAATTTGAGTTCCACTGCAATGCTTCCACTAATTGCCTTGAATAATTCAAATTTTACCACTCTCAAGGGCACAACTGGAGCCAGACTGTTCTAAGCCATATTTGTAACTCTGGAGCCAACAAAATAAGTCCATTTTATGTTGTAGAGCACGCTGAGCTTAAGTTACATTATTTTGTTTGCTTCAAATTTAGGCAAGTGAAAAAAAAAAAAAAAATCACAGTGAACGGACTTTGCCAAAGGAGCCCACCAAGAAACCCAGACCAAGCCCAGTTTTACTTTGGAAGCAGCAGGAACACGTCAAAAATTGCAGCATAACCCTGAAAATTGTCCTTTGTCGAAGAAAATTAGCAAAGGCCTGAACTGTGGGATCTCTCTATTTTTGGCTCAAGAGAGAAATTCTGAAGCTGCTGATGATTTGAAATGGGTCCTGAAGAGAAGGAAGGAAGGAAATTAGATTTTTTTTTAACTTACAAAATTGTCTTGCCTGTGTAATAACACTGAGCATGACTGTCACTCCGAAGACATATTAGCTCATTTAGGTAATTAGTGTGAGCAGCATGTTTCCCTGCTTATTCCATTCAATTATAGGGTGCTCACTTTGTCATTACTGGAGTATCTTAATGTGACTTGTAATTAGTGTAATTACAATCCAATGTTAATTATATCTGCCACTTAGACATAATTTTATATAGTAATGGTCTTATTCTCAATAACCTTATTATGTTGTTTATTCAAACAGGAATTTAGCCTTCTTTCATGCGTCAAATATGGAGATTACAAAAAGTACTGCCTGTCATTTTTGTGGTTATGACTCGGGGAGCTTCGCCTTGCAAAATCATATTTGGGGCAATCAATGAATGGAGCAAACCAAATTATGGGGCCTGATTATTAGAGACATGCTGAACTGACAGAAATGATTTGCACAGGAGGCACATTAAGTCATCCTATGGTTCATGAGAGCCTCAGAGAGAGGGCAGGGGCTGTAAATTAACCAGGGAACAAGAGATGGGGGACAGAAACTCTGCCTGAAGCTGGGTGAGCTTCTAGTGCTGCTGGAAGTGGTGCCCTTATTAGCAGGGTAATAAACCAGCAGGAGTGCCAAAAAAAATCCTGGGAAAAGGTTCCCAGTGTCAGTGACACCCTTTTGTACAGGGATTACACAGCTGATGAGCAGTTTTCATTTTTCACNAATAAACCAGCAAGGAGTGCCAAAAAAAATCCTGGGAAAAGGTTCCCAGTGTCAGTGACACCCTTTTGTACAGGGATTACACAGCTGATGAGCAGTTTTCATTTTTCACAGGTTTCCTTTCTCTGATCCACAGCATTTTTGGGGTTACAGCTTCACTCAGCCCCAGGAGAGGGGCTTTGAAGAGTCTTTCCTGATCCCTGAGCTTTGCTTCCCACTGTGGGAATGGACTCCTGCTTCCTTTCCTATGAAGGAATGCGGGGAGAGCTGGGGGTGCTCACCTGGAGAAGGGAAGGCTCCAGGGAGAGCTCAGAGCCCTGCCAGGGCCTGGAGGGGCTCCAGGAGAGCTGGAGAGGGACTGGGGACAAGGGCTGGAGGGACAGGACACAGGGAATGGCTCCCAGTGCCAGAGGGCAGGGCTGGATGGGATCTTGGGAATTGGGAATTCCTGGTTGGGAGGGTGGGCAGCCCTGGCACAGGTGCCCAGAGCAGCTGTGGCTGCCCCTGGATCCCTGGCAGTGCCCAGGGCCAGGCTGGAGCAGCCTGGGACAGTGGAAGGTGTTCCTGCCCATGGGACAACCCAAACCATTCTGGAATTTTATGAGGAAAAACTGAAAGACACATCCCAGGAGAATCCTTTGTGCCCTGGCTGTGCACTGGGTGCTCTCCCACAGCACCAGACAGAGTCTGGAATAAAAATCCAGGAAATGCAGCCACGGGGTTCTCAGCACCTCCTTGCTCTGGCCCCACCACTGGCCACTACAGCCATGAGCTCCTTCCACAGCAAAGACAGATTCCTTCTTTAAAATAAGTTTTTTTAGGAATGAACCCCAGCCTGGAATAAACTCTCTCTGGAAGCACCGTGCTCTCCAGGCCAAATCCCACTCTGTCTTATGTGCTACCTCAAACAGCCACAGGGAATTAGATTTGGATTAAAAGCCCTAAAAAAGCCAATCAAAACAATGCACTTTGTGCCTCCAGAGGGGCCCACCAGGACAAGTCCCAAATGACCAACATCAGTCTTGTTATTTAATGCACAATGCTGAAGAGTGGCACAAGAGCCACAGCAGCAGAGAGGGGAATTTGGCAGCTCTCTGGGAGATGGAAACCAAGATCCTCCTAATCCACCTCTTTGACTGAGTCTGAAAAGGGTTTCAAGCTCTGAGCTCTCTCTTTGGAGGCAAATGAATCATCCAGATTTCCATGGCTCAGGGTGATGGCCCAAGACAGCTGCCAGCTCTCTTTGAGCTCAGGAAAATCAAGAAGTTTCAAAATGAAAGCAGAGAGTCAGTGAAAATAAAAGTAAATCAGGGTATGTACAGCAGGGAATGATGCTTAACCCAGCTGGAAAACCAGGAGACATTCTCCAGTCCTGAAGGGAGCAAACCCCGTGGGGAGCTGAGCCCCCTCCTCTGGATGATCTTTAAGGTCCATTCCATCCCCAACCACTCTGTAATTCCATGATTTTATGAACTATTTGATCACTCTTTCATGCAAGGCTTTTCCTTAGTCCCTTTCTGTTTCTTCCACATAAAATAGGATTATTTTTACCACCAAATCTTGCATGAAACCTGCTTGGATTCTCTTTCTTTCAAAATATCACAGACCCTAGAATAGTCATTTTTAATGGCCCAAAGGAAAAGCAAAAATACTTTTTCTTGTTTTTGAAGGGTTGCACATCTGGATTACCACAGCTCTGAAATTTTATGATTATTTTAACCTTATTTGGGAATTTCACACGTGAAAGTGCCTCAAATCCAACACACAACTTCATGCACAGCGTTGCTTACTTAGATATTGCAGCATTAGGTGATCAAATATATCAGTTGGCTATATAATAACTATAATTTATTGTTCCTGCAATACAAATCTTGGTGTCACTTCTGCAAAAGTTGTATTTTCCCACTGGCTGCCAAGTAAATCATATTTCTGCTACTGACACTCTGTAAACTGACATTTCTACCTGTTTTACTTGCTTTTTTTTCCTGATTTTTAACTCAAAGTCCATCTCCTTAGAGCAGGCAGTGGATTTAGAGCTCCCCAGTCACTAAAGTCACTCATTCCTCACCTCGTGCGGTGTGGCACCACACCGGGACTGCTGCAATCACCAATATGGATTTTATTGCTTAAATACATCAGCAATGGCATCTCTGGAATGTGCATTCAGACCCAGGAATTTCAGGGTTTTTTTTCAGTTTTTTGGTAGCTGAAAGGCCACAGCAGGAGGAGCAGATCTGCAGTGTAAGAAATGTTTTTTCTCCTTTTCCACCTGCTGCCCTAAACCAGAGCAAAGTTACAAGGCAGAAGAGGTCGTTCCCTACATTTTAGTGGGGTTTATGGACAAAACAACATCACTGCCCTCTCCAGCCAGAGGAAAACCCTGCTTGGAAATGAATTCAAGATGATTGATCCAGGCCAGGTTGGACAGGGCTTGGAGCAGCCTGGGACAGTGGAAGTGTCCCTGGGTGAGCTTTGAGTTCCTTTCCAACCCAGTCCAGTCTGGGATTCTAACTCTGCACCAGCCCATCACATATTTTAATCCTAGGAAAGACTGGGAGCTGGTTCCACCTCCAGGAATCATCTCCTCCCCAGATTTGTTTCCCTTTGAGAGGTCACTCTTGAGCCCATTTGAGCAGTTCCACCACCTGACCAGGAGAGAGATCCCAGGCAACCCAGGATGGATTTCTGCCTTCCACAAACCTCCCCAAACAGATTTGACCACCTGGAGTCCATCTGAATGAGGTGGCCAAAGACACCAAGGCCCATCCACCTCATCCAAGGATGGACCAAGCTCCACCATGGTGCTCCTCAGGAAGGTTTCCTCACGTGCTGCCATGAGAACTCCACAGAACTCGGCACAGTCTCCAGAGAGAACTCGTTCCAGTAATTAACTACCTTAATATTAAAAACCATTGCCTCATTTCTAAGCAACTCTTCCCTGCTGTGATTTTTTGCTGTCATTACTCATGTTCTATCACAAGGGGCATGGAGAAAAAAATTGTTTCTCTTCTCTTCCCAGCCTTTTCCATATCTGAGGATTTACTGTCCTTGGGCATCCTGAATTAGAGAACAGAGCAAGGACTAAATCTGGGAAATTTGAGTGGCTTCTTCCTTCTTGGGCTCTTCCTATTCATTCCTGCAGCTTTCCCTCTGCACCTTCTCCACCCTCAAGTCCCTGTTTCACAGAATCACCAAATCTTTAAGGTTGGAAAAGTTGTTTAAGATTGAGTCCAACCATTCCCAGCACTGCTAAGGCCAGCACTGCCCCATGTCCCCAAGTGCCACATCCACAGGGCTTTGAAATCCCTCCAGGGATGGGGAAATCCCACACTGCCCTGGGCAGCTGTGCCAAGGCTGGACAACCCTCTCCATGAAGGAATTTTCCCTAATAACCAACCTAAACCTTTGCTGGTTTACCTTGAAGCCATTTCCTCTCCTTCATCCCCTGCTTCCCAAACCCCTTCCTGTGACTGGGAGGACAGAGAGTTCCAGCAAAGCCCTGCTTTGGCTGCCATCCCCACAGCATCTCCTGAGCCCCCACACCCCAGAGATGGAGTGTCACCCATGGCAAACCTCTGGAGCCTCCAGGGAGCTCCCAGGAGAGCTGCCTGGAGCACAGCTGGCATTCCAGGGCTGGGCTGGGGTGAAAACCAACAGCAGCTCTGTCCCATCACTGGTCAGACACAGCCTCACCCCGCTCCTGCCTTCCCATGCAGCCTCTCCATGCCCAGGATGTCAAGGCTGGAGCAGCTGATGGATTGGGGCAATTACTGTATCTCAGACATACAAGTCACACTAATGCACAGCAAACACAGCTCGCCCTTAATTACAGCTACAGACATGGACATTTGTTTTTCTTAGTAATTAAAATGTTCTATTGTGCTTAATACTGTTATCTGTATTCTTTGGTTAAGTGCAATTTAATTTGCTTGAAGAAAGCTGGGTATCATTTAAAATGAAAAATGTATCCCTTCTGCTATTTTTTCCTCCCCCTAATGCTATAGTTTGCCATGACTGCAGATCTAGAACACAGCAACTTCTGAGTTTGTTCTCAAAGTTTCTGTTCCGTGATGCTGTTCTAAAATCAAAATTTAAAAATAAAAACCATTTATTTGTGACTGATTCTGGAGATTTTCTGGTTGCTAAAGCACTTAGTGGGATAAAGGAGGTCCCTGAGGCATTTCCAGGGCAAAGGAGATTCCCCTAGGGAGGCAGAGGTTGCACTGGGGTCCCTGGAGTCCCCTGGTCATGGCTGAGGTGCTGTGGTGAGAAACATGGACTAGAATCATGGATGGGTTGGGACCTCGCAGATCCTCTCATTCCAAATCTCCTGCCATGGGTAGGGACACCTTCCACGTGCCCCCATCCCATCCCAACTGCCCCAGGGTGCTCCCAGCCCCATCCAACCTGGCCTTGGCCACTTCCAGCCACAGCTTTTCTGAGCAGCCCGTGCCAGGGCCTCACCACCCTCACAGGGAAGCAGCAATTATTATTAATTAATTCAAGAATAGCTGCCAGAACTCCCCTTAAACCCTCCAAGATGCAAAGTTCCCCTACAAAAGGCGGGACAACATTTCTTCATACAAAAGGGGAAAAGTTTCCCATAAAAAGTTCCCCATAGAAAAGGGGGAACATCTAATATTTTTGGATGTTTGACATCTGAGAAAAAAAAACCCAGTGGTGTTGGAAGCAGCTCAGTCCCACATCACCTGCACAAGAAGCCAGAAAACTTCTTACTCATCATTTTTTAAGACAAAAACAGGTGGGAAGGTCTGCACACATAAATTTGGTCTGTCACTAACGTTGTTGTTGTTATTATTTGACTTGTCACAGCACAGAGAGAATTCCTTCCCTGCAGGAAATGGTTGTATTTCTTCTGTCCCCTCTGAGGCCACAACCCTCCGGAATCAGCTCCCCCAGGAGGATCCAGGACAGAAGTCACAGGAAGGAGCAGTGTTCCTCCAGGGATGAAATTCTGCAGCCTCTGGGGCTGGCCGCCCTCTGTCCTACACACACCAGGAATGGATCCAGCCCCAGAGCTTCCAACCACACTTGGGCTGGCTCCCATTTCTGGAGAAAAGGGGGTTTTTTGTACACACCACGAGCTCAGAGGCTCTCGAAGAACGTCCTCGCTGGGGTGTGCTGCACAAACAAAGTCCTTTCGAAACTTCTCTCCTCAAACTCGTGCCAGCAGCTGACTGTCCCCATCTTACAGGGTCACAGGAACTGGGATATTGTGAAATCACTCACCAGAGATGACCTGCTTTAATCTCAGCTGTCGTTTCACGCACTCTAGGAAGGATGGAGCAATGTTTAAACATCATCCACTCCCTTCCTGTAAATTCCTGTGCTGTTCCTGCTCCTTATCTCAAGCTGGAGAATCTCAAACTGAATCTGAGATCCTGCTCTCCCTGCATGATTCATCAGGAGAGCACAGAAATAATGATGGCAACATTCACCCAAAGGAGGTCATGGTCTGCTCCAGAACTTTGGTTCTTTAGCTCAAGAACTGAGTTTTCCCCAGCTCACCTTCCACACACAGGTTTGATTTTGTCAGGCTGTAAAAATATTCCACCAAAGCAGAATTCAGCTCAACATGAAATCCTAGTCAAACCCAAATTCCAGTATCAATATTATCTCCTACTGAATAAAAGGAGTTGCCCAGAAAAGTGGTGGATTGCCCATCCCTGGAAATACTCAAGACCACACTGGATGTTGTTGTCCACAGTTTTTTCTCAAATTTAGGGAGACCCAAACCTTGCAAAATAATAAACATCACAAAACCTCATGGCATAGAAACAGAAAATTGAATGAGGAGAGTAGTGCTGTTAATTCAGAATAAATCTTCTTCCTCCCCCAGAAAGCATCCCAAAACCCACACAGTTAATGAATGAAGTGTGCATTTGTGATGAGGATAAACCAAGCAACTTTGGGTCATTACTGTGAATGTTCCACACTATTTAATGACAAAAAGGTCAACTTTCAAACAGAAAATTTTAAAATAGTGTAAGGATCTGTAAATTCAATTCATGAACAGTTTCAGGGACCTTTTACCAGGGTCTCTTCTTGGNGGTGTAAGGGTCTGTAAATTCAATTAATGAACAGTTTCAGGGACCTCAGTGTAGTGTAAGCCTTTTACCAGGGTCTCTTCTTGGCTCTTTCCCTGCCTTTGCCACCCTCCTGTGACTGTGGCTCCTTCCACTCCAGTACCCTGAACCCATCCCACAGCTGTGAATTTGTTCCACTTGCCACTCTTAAATCCTGAACCAGAAAGACACAAACAGAACTCATTCTTTTCCTGGTTTCCTGATTATTTTTTTCCTTCTGGCAGACAAACCCCTGCCAGAATTCTGTATTGCTGCACTGCCCTGACCTGGGGTTTCACTCAGCTGACACACACTGAAATCCCAACTTGTGTTCTCAGCACCAGAATTTAACATGTGCTGCTTAACCTCTGTTAAAAATTCCCCTGTGGCTGCAGTCATGGAATGCAAAAACCCTTCTGGTCTGCATCCACCTGAACCCCTCTCTCTGCCCTAAGAGAAACAGATGATATAATTAATATATATACAGTTATGCATAATTAATAATCCAGCCAAAGCTCACTCTTCTGAAAAGCAACAGTTAGATAAGCAAGCTCTGTGTCAGGCCCCATAAAATACTTTGAAAAGCAATATGTACAACTGCAATTTTCCAGCAGAGACCAAAACAAATTAGCAGCTTGTATTCCTCTGTGCTTTGCTAATAATTTGTTTGCAGTGCTGTGTCGGGGAGCAGCAGTGGTGTAATGAGGGGCAGGAAATAGTAACAGCCTAATTAAACTGGGGTGGGTAGGAAGCAAACCATCAATCCTGCTTAGCTGCAGCTCGGTGGGCTGCACTCCCCCATGTGCTGGCAATAAATGATTTTTTAAAAAATAATCATAAATTAAAGGGTTAAGTAGAAGCAGAGGGAAAATGGCTTTGACCTGGATTGTATTTACAAGAGTTGTTTATCAAAATCTTTACCAAGACTGCCTGATGTCACATCCCACCACAGAGAACAGTGTATTCATCCCAAACTTACTGATCTATGTGGTGCATGGAGGAGCAGGGCACAGAACAGAGCTGATGCACAAATTCCCTTCTCCTTTATGGAATTTAGCTCCTCTGAATTCACAAAAACCCACCTCCATTTACGGATCAAGGAATTTCTGGCCTCAGCAGCAACACCACAGCAAAGAACAGCAGAATCAGCAGAACTCTGTTTTCCACTCAGCTCACCTGCAGCACTTACAGAAAATATCATTTCTGTGTAAATTGTGCCTCATCTGCAGGAGGAAGTCCCTGTGTCCTCCTCCAGCAGAGCCCTGGAGTGGGAGCAGGTGCTTATGGAAGGAATTTTTCTGCTGGCTTTGGGACATCAGCTTTCAGAAACATGAGCCAAGCAGGCCAGCTCCTGGGTCAGGAGAGCTTCAGCCACAGCCCAGGTTGTTCTTTTTTGCACACCCATGTCACCTGGAGCCATGAATTTTTCAATCTTAGAGCAAACACAGCAATGCCAGCAAAATATGAGGCCTAATTTCACTCAGTGCACCACCAAGGAAAACTGCAGATGTCTGTCCATGGGAGGGAGAGAGAGAAAACCCAAAGTGCCAGCACTTCAGGGGAATCAATCCCTTATAATTTTGGAAATCTTAATCCACAGGATTAAAATCACACAAGCCCCAGATCCAGAATTTACAAGGAATTCATGCAGCATTTGTGGCAGGCATAAGGGTACCTTCTGGACCAGGATTCAGCATTGCCACATGCAGGCTTTTCCCATATTTCCTCCAGTTATTCCACTTGTTGGTCCATTTGGATATCACAGCACAGAATCATTAAGGTTGGAAAACACCTCCAAGATCACCAAGTCCAATCTTTAACCAAACACCCCCACTAAACCACTTCACCCACCAAGTGCCACAGCTACTCATGTTTTGAAGACTTCCAGGAATGGTGACTCCACCACTTCCCCAAGCAGCTCATTCCAATCCCTGATAAGTTTTTCAGTGAAGAATTTTTTGCTAATATCCAACCCAGGCCTCCCCTGGTGAAAATATTTCTCTTTGTCCTACTCATGCCTTGAGAAGTCTGCCCCAGAGCAGAGGCTGGACAGAGCTAAAGAACAAAGCAGGGATTTATTGAAAGCATTTCCTCCATGGATCCACCTTGGGCAGCACCAGAGCCCAGCCAGGGCTGCACCCAGGATGAACCAAAATGACACAAAATGGACGCCCCTCACGGGCTCTGGCACTGGGATCAGTTCTGCTCCATTGGCAGATTGGAGTTCAGTGTCCAATTCCAGCTTTAGCTCATGCACTCCCACCCTGCTTGTTTTTCTCTCCTCAGCCCACGGGGTTTGTGCTCTTGGGCTGAGATTTGGATCATTTGTCCTTGGTCCCCAGCTGGAGAAGGAATTGTTTTGTCTCCCTGCTCTGTGAGGAGAGCTCACCAACACTGAGTGTGAAGCTCAGAACTGCACACTGAAGCAGCAAAAAATATCAAAGCTAAAACCTGAGGCATCACTATCACTGGTTGTCTGAGAGAAGAAGCCAACCCCCACCTCACCACAACCTCCTGCCAGGAGTTATAGAGAAAAACTTGCTTAGACTTACCTCAAAAACTGTCCATAATATCAGTAGGAGTAACACCAAATATTAACAGGAAAATCAAAGAACTTCATAGACATTCAAGATACAAAATAGATGTTTACAATTGGATTAAACCAGTATCTCCTTCCACAGAAGTTTTGGAGACCTGGAGAACATGGAGGTTTCTTTCAGCTGAACTCAATAACCCCCACTTGAGCTGAGAGCTGCACCTGAGGATCTCTGTGTCCATCCCACCTCACAGCCACAAATGGTTTCATTCATCAAGGAACAAAAAGGGTTAAAGTTCTGGAAGCCCCTTGAACATGAAGTGAGCCAAGTGTATTTCACTGAACCCAAGAAGAGCTGAAATATCTCAAAACCCAGAAGATCTCTGCAATGAGATTCCAGAATCCCAACATGTCATGAGACTGGGGATGGTATCTAAAATACCCCTGGATTAACATGAAATCTCCAGCAGAGTGTCTGCCCTGATCTCTCTGGGAGCCAGGCTGAACTACTCTATCATTTATCTGATATTAACATCTATTTATTTCCAAACTGAGCTTGTAGCTTCGCTCATTACACAGAATTTCTTCCAAATAAATAGATCTGGTGCTAATAAATCCCCAGGCTTGCAGTCACTGGCACAGCAGGTCTGATATCTGATGTAAATAATGCATTCAAGATGTTCCCTTAAATCAAGAGTTATACCAGGGTGCTGAGACTCCTGCCTGAGGGCTCTAAACCCCTGTGTAATATTAATTATAATTACCTCATTAAGCTGCTGCTTTAGCACCTTTACACCAAAGCAATGCCACAGAGGGAATTTGAAGGAATCACCTAATTCCTAAAGTAAATCATAGCAAGGCTGGGATCTCTGCTCCTGAAGCATTCCAATAAATGTCCTTCAGGACCTGTTAGACACCAATCCCAAAGAGCTGAAAACTGTGGGGAAGTAACTAGGAAATAAAAGCAAATAAAGCAGAGTTTATTATGAGGATAGTATTAACAGGGATTATTATTATTATTATTTGTTTTCACTGTTTTGTCCCCAAAATTTGTATTTTTCAGCCAATATCTTAGATCTGCGGCGAAGCTGACACCATCTGTCAAAGCATGGCATCACTTTTAGGGCAGTAAACCAAAAGGACCAGATAATCCTGGAATTCCTAAAATGCCCGCTGTCAGGCAGGTTGTGGGGTTCCCAAAAGTGGGGCAGGGAACAGAGGAGGGCTGACCACGTGCGGTGACTCAGCTGCCACACTGCACAACATCTCAGCTCTCCCAGCTGAGCTTGGAACCCAACATCATCCAAGTTTTGTGCTCAGATGCCTCAAAAACACTCTAAAATGATGTTTCATGGAGAGTCTTGTGGTTGTGACTTTGTTTTTCCCCCTTTTATGTCAGTTCAGTCCCGTGTCACACAAGAGGGATTCTCCAGAGCTGTGGGGAATGTCCTGACAATCAGGAGGTTTTCACCACCAGAATACAGGAATTAAAATGCAGCTCTCATCATTCTTCTACTCCCAGTATTATACTGGAGAGGGAAAAAGGTGCTGCCAGGAGAACTTGGAATACTACACACATCCTTACATCCACAAACTACCTGAGAACATTGGTTGGAAGAAGATATGTGAGTATTTCCTACACATTATTCACCAGTGGTGATTCAGCTGGTTTAGCCTTCAGCTAAAGCAGAGGAGTTGAAAATGTGAAGTTTTCCATAAGAATTACCAGGAGTTACCTGCTTAATCTGCTTAAACTCTCCATAGGAGGCCTTATTTCCATATTTAAGTGGTTTTTTTAAAAAAACAGAACCCTTATTTTGCCCTGGTCAGGATAAGGCACTTCATGGCCTCACAGTTCATTTATACAACAGAATGTGAACATTTCCCTCTGGTTGTCCCCCAAAAAGCACATTTGGGGTGAAGAACACAGCAGGAAGACCCTCAATAATATAGGATTTTATATACATTATCTATATTGTTTTGCATTTCAGTCTTTGCTTTTCCCAGGCCCGGTTTCAGGAAGGAATTGTGCTGGCATGGGATGAGGTGAAAGGGAGAACCATCCACAGCCCCAGGGTTCATACCAAGACACAAAACCCAGCCTGAAAAGCCACAGGGATATTTGAGAAGCCACCAGGTAAAGGCTGAACAAAGAGCCCTTCTCACAGCATTCCCCACAAAGAGGCCAGATCTGAAGGGATCTGTTCTCACACGAAGCAGACGTTCACAAAAATACACATTTTAATTCCCTTTCAACACCACGCTCCTCTTCACAGCTCTGTTTTTAGGGGATTTGTGGTGTTTCTTGAGTTATCACACACCTATCAGAGATGCACTCTTCAGGTCTGGCACATATTCCAGCCTCGACCTGGAAAACTTTTCATACTTCCCAATCCACATAAAATACAGGCAGGCACAAGAACACGAATAAATACAATTACATTCTGTTTTGATAGATGAACCTTTTGTCTTTTGAGCATCTTATTGAACGATGATTTGGGGGAAAAAAGTGAAATACTCAGCTCTGAACCAAGCTGCATGAAACTTATTGCCAAGCCTAACAAAGGGCTCCTGTGAAACGTAACTCTTCTGTGGAATATACTGTAATTGTACTTTTTGAAAGCAATGTCAAATCATTGACATCGACTTGGTGTTCCACAGGAAAAGTTACAATATATAGAAGCTGTAAATTAGACCCTAATCCAAACTTATCACTTTGATAGTTGTTAGACAGACTATTTGGGTGCCTATTTAGCTCTGTGATTTTTCCCATTCCTTTTTCAAGCTGTTGTCTTTCCCTCGGATTTTCCAAATCGGATTTTCCGATAACCTTCACGATAAATTTACGTTGCAGTTACAGCACAGTAAAGTTAAACTCAAGCCAAATCACAAACACAAACTCTCCAAGGATTTATGAAGAGAAAAATCGGGGTCTGGCAGATGAAATCCAGGTTGCAGGAATTTGGGCTGTGAGTTGCAAAGCATATTCCTGAAAAACAAAATCCATATCAGCTCCAAACTGAGCAGTTATCCCATTTATCGTATACATTAGCACATATTTTTAAAATTCATCTTGTCTAATTCATGTTTTCTTCATTCTCAACACGACACGAGGAATAGCCCGACCTATTTTTGCATTAGTGAGCACTGACATCCAACAGCAGCAACCCAATGAAGCAAAATATTGGTGCTGGGGGTCTCCAAGGTGCCTCCCCGGCACAGAAACATGGACACAACACTCCCAACCCAACCTAAAACACTCCTTTGGCAGCTGGAGAAACCCTGGAAGATTCAGGCTGAGCAGATATTGGCGTGTAATGGATTTACAGACAGAAATTCCTCCAGTGAGGAAGCAGGATCCTGAGTGCTCCTGGTTAATCACCATCAGATGTTGAATGTGTTCATTATCACCTGCTTTGCTGCTGTTTCCTAATGCTACGACAGAGATTTCAGAGGGAGATTGTACCTTCCAGATGGGAACAAAGCATAGCAAATAGAGCAGGAAAAAAGAGAGAAAAGCATATTTCCCAGAGAAAACAAGTTCTTGTTGTCTTGAGGAGCCTCCCTCCTCATTATGCTGCCATAACTATGACAGCAAAGCCCACTTTGGAGACAGATTTAAGGAAGATTTTTTAAAAGATGGTTTGGGGGCATTTTTCTTGTTTTGCTCTTCCTAACACAGTCATATGGCTTAATTAGCACAGGCCAAGCACAGGCAGGAGGCGAACCCCACATCTAATTCCTGATATCCCAGAACATCCCAAGTTGAAGACACATTTATGCAGCAGATTTAGGGCTGCAAATTCACAGGGAGCATTCAGTGAGGAGAGAATATTTACTTCACAGAGTCTGAGGGAGATGCTGACAGCTCTGTGCCTGCTGACATCTCCCTGGAATGCCTAAGTCTTTCTGGAAGCTGAAGATGTCCTTCAGATATTCCAGAGAATATCTGGCTGCCCCATGCCTGGAAGTGTCCTGGACAGGGCTTGGAACAAGCTGGGATGGTGGAAGTGTCCCTGCCCATGGAAGGGGGTGGCACTGGGTGATCTTCAAGATCTCTTCCAACACAAACCATTCCATGATTCTTGTTAGGAAAGAGCTTTTCCTCGCCACCCCCTGGAAGAAGCCCCCTCAGGACTTTTCCACCTCATCCATCTCTGCTGAGATCACCGGGACGGAGTTTCAAATCCAGAAGCTGCAAACACTCTCACACCTTGGCTGTACTTTAACAGCTGAAGTTTTGGGGTTGGCGAGTGAAAGTTGCTCAGTGCATCAAGCCCAGAATCCAGAGGGAAACACAACGAGGGACACGAGTCCAGGTGTCCAACAAACGCATTTACCACAGGAACCCCATGGAGTCTTGGCTTCTTTTCTGCCAAGGTCGGGGTTAAACGTGTGAGATGGAATTTCTTGTTGGGACTCAGATGTTTGTTAGCTCTTATCTCTGTCACAGTCTCACAAACCCTGAGTTCTGCNGTTCTACCATTCCATTTTGGAATTTCAATGTTCTGTCATTCCATTTTGGAATTTCAATGTTCTGCCATTCAATTCTGGAAGCTTCTCCACGGCCTCAGGTCAAGTGCAGTGTTCTCTTGGGGGTCAGTGCCTGGCAGCACAGAAAGTCCAAAATTCTCAGCAGCCAGGGTTCCAACAGAGCCCCTCCACGAGTGACCGTGGTGTCTGAGCCCCAGATCTCTGCCACACCTCTACAACCCTCGATGCCCCTCTCACTGCTCCCGAGCCTCCCAGCTCCATCTTCCCCACTCCTAACATTTCAAACAGCTGAAAAGCTGCCAATCTTTTTGAAGGCAACCTATTTCCAGAACTGTTTCTCTACCTCAAGATCTGTAATTTCTCCCAAAACACCCCTCTGGAGCAGAGCCCAGGACTGGCAATATGTTCCCCAGGAGCAGGGAAAGGTTTACGTTTCAGTACCTATTGCACCTGTCACCATAATACCAGGCATTTTCCACCCCCGGAGCAGGAGAGAATCCAAACTTCCTGTGGGATGTGCAAAACTCGCACTCAGCCTTGGGAGCCATCCAGGCATGGTTATCAGGAAGAGAAAAGCTATTTCTGCTGGCTTGCAGGAATTGATGGCACCATTTAATGTCTTGTCTTTATATGCAAGTGTGTCTAACCCAGTTTCTCCACAGCTGCTGTGACGTAAATAAATTCAGTATTATCTCCATTTTACATTGTAGGGTGGAATATAAATAGTCCTGGAACTTGTGCTGGGCATAATTCAATGTTTAAGACGTTGAGTACAATTCACCCATGGAGCTGCCTAACACAACACAAAATATTTGACCTGCTTCAGGTATAGCCCGACAAAAATACTGTCTGTGATCTGCAGACAAATCTCCCAAAGCAGGATGGAATTTCTGGGAAAAAGTGTTGTTGGGTTGATCATTTTTTTATCATTGTAAAATGAGACTTCAAGGGCTCCTTTAGAACAGTACATCCCTACTACAGTGATCAGGAAATATTAGTGCACGAAGAAGCCCTAAAATATCTATACTTGCTGTACAGAATTAGCTCCACTTGAATGGTAACTATGTATAAAATCCTGATTTTTTTTTTTTTTCCTGCACATCCTATTACCTAATCAGACAAAATCATTTGCTCCAGCTGAATTTACTAGAGGAAAATATCTCTTGGTACCTATAATCTTACTTCAGGCTTTCCCTCTTAAGGTAGTAGTGTTTCAGCTGTGGGCTGGAGTGAAACTCCATCATTCCCAGGAAAACCCAATCCGCCCTTAGAAATACCTAACCCAGAAAAGGAGATACAAATTGAGAGGCTTTTTTAACCATAAATACAGCTTTGGGCAGCAAAACACCTCCTATTTTGTTTCAGCAATAAATCACTTCCCTGACTTGAGTTAGTAATGAGATTTTTAATCATGAGGATTGAACATATCCTGGAGTTAATAAAAAAGTATGGCTTCCTCTTTATCTTTAATAAAAGATTTGTACACTGCTCAAATGATCAGCATTACGTTTTTAAAGAACCTGAGATTGATGTTTTCAATTCTCCTTCCTATTTTTCCAGGCGTTTATAATTCAAAGGTAATACAGGGAAGAGTTAATAATTCATGAGGTAATTTTAAGGCTTTTATTCAGAACCCTTTTACCTATTGACTTAAGGACGTGCCATAAAATATCCAGGTATTACTATCCCAGCAATTTGCAGCCCTGCACAGATGAAATCTCTGAATTTATGCAAGTCAGGATTTGTGTTTAAGAATCAGAGCACATCATCCCAGCCTCGGAGGGTGCAGGGGGAGAAAATCGCTTTCCAGCACTATTTAAACGAGAGTATTTCATCTCTTCACACAGTTCTGCTTTTTCGCCCTTGTTTGCAGGTTTATTCTTGATGGAGTTATTTTTGCAGTTGCCAAGAGACAAAGGAGCTGGGGGAATATTTTAAAAAAGGTAAATTCTGCTGCACGAGTCCTGTGCTCCCACCTGCACGAGCTCCGAACCGAGCCCTCTGCTCTGGGAGAGCTCAGCTGGACAAAAAACAGATCCTCATAATAACAACAACAAAAAAAAAATGGGCTTGTTCGAGATGAAAACATCAAAAGTGGCTCCCAGTTAATACAATCCAAGAATATCCCCTGCCAGTCACTAATGGATGCAAAGCTGGTGGTGTTGGGATGAGGCAGGGAGGGACAGCAGTGTCCCTACATCCTTGTCACAGAGCAGCCACCTCCAAATGCCATTCCATGAGCTGGCTGGAGAATTCATCCAAAAATTCCTCAGAAAAGTGGAATTTTTGATTGTGCCTGTCACTAGTTTGCAACGAAGAATGGAAGTGAAAATGAGGTTTGGGGGTGCAGTATTGATTCTCACAAATTAATTTCTTTTATTAAAAGAAAAACCAAAACCCAAACCTCACTTAATTTGTTATTTAATCTTTTTTCTCTCAGAGTTGCTCATCAGAGTGTTTCTGGTTACCTCTACAAAATACTGGATTAATAACAGCCAGGCTTCAATACAGAATTTGATATTGGGAAGGAATTCTTTCCTGTGAGGGTGCCCAGAGCAGCTGTGGCTGCCCCTGGATCCCTGGCAGTGCCCAAGGCCAGGCTGGACAGGGCTTGGAGCCACCTGGGGTAGAGGAAGGTGTCCCTGCCCATGGGACACATTGGATGGACTTTGAGGTCCTTTTCAACTCAAACTATTCCATGATTCCAAGATATTTGGTTAAGGCTTTTTTACCTACTTTAAATAACCAGGGCATTTTTACCACTGTGTTTTCCACTTCCAGCTACTGCAAAGGAATCACCCACCTCCCACAAGGTTTCAGGAACGCTGAGTACCGACAGTAGAGAGAAATGAAAATTGATGCTAATTAATAATTCCACCTCTGAGAAAGAAAACAGAGCTCAGGTGAGCACTGAGCCATCATTTACTGCCATGAGAAATCAACAGCCCCACCTTTATTAGCATTTCCCTCCATGGAAATCCTGTGCCTGATCCTCTAAGTTTGCCAAACAGGACCCAAGTTTTACCATCCCAAGGAAAATGATGTCTTTATGAACTTACAGTGACATCAACTGGATTATATTTCATTTCAGGCCAGCTCTGTGCCCCATCCTCTGTTCTCCACCCAGTTCCCATCTCTGCTGGAGCCTCTCTGAGCTCCTTTTCTTGGTTTGACCTCAGAGCCCCAAAAACTCCTGCCTAAAGTTTCCTGTGTCTCTTCTGCAGCTCCAAAAATGCAAATTGCTCTCAGGTTCTCCAGTTCCCTCTGAGAGACAGGCAGCATATGTCATGTGCATTATTCAGAGCTTTCCATGGCTGCTTTTCCAGGGAGCTTTAAAAAGGAACAGCAAACCGTGTGTCAAACCCAAAGCCTTTGCCACAATAAAGATAATCATGAAGTGACAGAAAGTCTAAAGCTGGACTTGCACAGGGGTTTGTTTCTAATGTAACAGGATAGAAATGCAATAAATTTAATGGGTTTTTTATCCAGACAGGACTGAAGGTGCACTTTACACAGCTGAGGTCTTTTGTAGATGAAACTCTGAGGAAATAGTTCAAGAGAAACATGAAAATGTCGTTTTTGTTATCCTGAGGAGCAGGAAAACCATGGCAGTGAAGCACAATGAGAGCAGTTCCCTTTGTGCTCAGCTGAAAAATAAACACATTTTTCCCTGGAATGAATGGCCTTCAAAATCCTGAGAGCATCTCCAGGCTCTCCCACTCGAGAGAGGAGCAGAGGAATTTCACAGTGGGCACACAAATTCTGGGAGCTACTGACATTATTCCTCTTGGGCACACAACCACATCTCTACCCTCCTAAAAAAAATATCCTGGGAAAACCCAGACTCACAGAAACACCCCAAGAAGTCCCCTCCTTACAGGGCCCCCCCAGAGATTCGGTCTCCTGCATTTCCACAACAAACAGAGATAAATAAATTGCTCAGAATTATGCAAACCCATGGATATAATTCATGGATATAATAATTACACAACAGCAAACAAGCTGTGGAAGTGGAGGTGTAAATTCTGTGATCTTTGTTCACGTTCCCAAAGATTCAGTATCTATGCATTATTAGAAACAGCTCAGCCAACAAAGCAAACCCCAAATCCTGCCCTAACTAAGGTTTAAAAAAAAAAAAAATCCCAAACCTTTGAGTGACTCCTAGCACTCAGCCTAGAAGTGCCTGCCAGGAAAAAGGGAATTTTGGAGATGGCATCTCATCAATTTTCTTCATTTGTGTCAGAAGTTGAGCAGCTGTCTCCTTACCAGACTGAAGTGGAGCCAAAAACCTTGTGAGGCAGCTGAAGAAAAAAAAGCACTTCAGAGGAGCTCATCTCCAAGAGCCCAAAGGGTATCACATTTTGGAGCGGGCATGTGTTAATATTCCTACTCCAGTATCAATTGGCAAAGTTCTGCAGCAGGAGGGGGGAAAAAAGGCTGCTCTGTTTGTTTACACTGCCTGCTCAGGGAAAGCAGGATGCCACACGTGCTTGAACTGCTGAGTTTGATTATTTATTTACTTATGGCCAGCAAAAGGATTTTAGCTTTATCTTCCCGAGCTGGTGAGGAAAGTGAAATGAGATTCAGCTCCGTGGATGCACCTGGGCTCCCTGTGGCAAGCAGAGCTCTGGTGTTCCCAGGCCCTGCAGGGATTTCAGCATGGGATGAACAATCCCAGCGAGATCCAGTGCTTGAATCAGCTCCAAGCTCCAGCATCCTCGGACTGTGAGAGACTGGGAAAGCCCAGCTCTAAAGCCCAGCTCTAAAGCCGGGCCTTCTTCAGCACGTGCTGGGCTGAGGCTCCTTCAGGGCAGCCCCCAGAGGAGCTTTGTGCTCCCAGCAGGGCGGGTGTGAGGAAGGAAGCAATCCAATTCCAGCAGTTATTGCACCAGGAGCTCTGCCAAGCGGGATCCAGCACCGTAAGGCACAGCTTGATCAAACTGAGAGAAGTTATTGATCTTAATTCAACCCAGAGCACCAGCCAGGGAAGGTCCTGGCATCCTCCTTTTGCCATCAGAATCCCAAATATCCACAGAGCATCGCAGATAGAGGGGTCTGACCTCTCCCAATACATGTTTTTGTGATCTTTTTAACCTAAAAAGCCACATTTTTTCCCCTTTGTGTGTGACAAGTCCACTCCTGAAGCAGATCCCGCTCAGCAGGATCTGGGTGTCAGGAGGAGATAACAACTGGGATTTGCTGCTCTCTCCCTGTGGGATGGGGCTCCCTCAGCCCACATTTCAGAGCAGGAAGAGCCTGCACCTGCAGCCATGGCATGATATTGGTTAATTTAATTTTGATAGAATGGTTTGGGTTGAAAGGGACCATAAATCTCATCCAGTCCCACCCCAGGGCACTTCCACCATCCCAGGATGCTCCAAGCTGGCCTTGGACACTTCCAGGGATCCAGGAGGATGAACCTCAATTATCCACCATACAGATAAAGGTGCCAAATACCAGGTCAGAATCCACATGAATAAATAAAGGAATAACCAGACATTCAGCTCCTCCTTCACCAACCATCTTCTCTCAGCCAGCTTTTTCCCAAAATGTTTATTTACTACACAGCCAGGCTTTTGGCAGCCTTCCCACTGCAAAATGTGCTTCCCAGATATTATAAAGTGAACTCCAAATGAAAAAGACTTTTTTTGTTCTTAGGCCTCCCTTTCTTCCACACAGATATCGCTTCAGAGCTGTGCCTTTAAGGCACAATTTTGCCCAGAATTTCTCGAATACTCAGTTAAAGAGAGATGAGCCCACAGACCATTGCTAAAAATGAGATTTCCTACGTGGTCTTCAGCACAAAACCCTTTAAACAGATATTTTGCTTCCTCTATTTACCAAAGCAATGCTTCCTTAATTTTCACAGGTCTAGAAATGCAAAGAAAAAAGGAAATAATGTACATGAGAAATCCTTGCTTGTATTTCTAGCATGTTTAAATAAGATTTTTAATAATTGAATAATAGATCAACAAAATTTTGGTATTCAGGTATTGCCTGGTGGGAAATAAGAGTTGTTTAGAGCTAGAGAGAAAAAAAGCAAAGAATAGAAAATAAGGGTGATGTGAGTGGATGATGTTCCCTATTTCTGTATAGAATCATCAGAGAATCATGGAATGGTTTGGGTTGGAAGGGACCTTAAAGCTCATCTCATTCCAGGGCATGGGCAGGGACAGACTCCGCTATTCCAGGTATTCCTAGATGGCTTTGGACACCTATAGGAACACAAATATTTATATATATATGCATGCACATATTCAACAATTTTTAATTATTATTTATATTAATATTATATATTCTATTATATTTATTCCAGGTTGTCCAATCTGGCCTTGGACACTTCCAGGGACATATATATATATATATATATATATACACACATATACACATATCCAACCCTTTT
>WEZZ01005885.1:59959-73476 GCA_013400585.1 Chloropsis cyanopogon
TATATACATATATATATATAAGCTGGGTTGCCTCAGCTCTGCTTGTATGGAATTGACATGGATCAGTGTTTATTCTGGAAAAATTCCCCCTTTCTCTTCAGTACTTCATTGCATTATCCCGTAGATGTGCCTTAGTTTATTTCTCTGCTCAAAATCGCTTGGGATTCTCTGCAAGGGACCCCCTCCAGAAACAGCTGAAATGATTGTGCCTGGATCGTTGGGATCTTGCAGACCACTCGGAGAGAAGGAAAAATTCCTTACTAAAGACAAAAGGAGCTGATGTGCAGTTCCAGTGCAGAGTGCTGAGCTGGCCTGATTCCATCCAAAGCTGGGTGATGAGGAAAGCCCTCAAAGAAATCACAGGAATAAAACCCCAGACTGGTTTGGGTTGGAAGGGACCTGAAAGATCATCTGGATCCATGCCCTGCCATGGCAGGGCCACCTCCCACTGTCCCAGGGTGCTCCAGCCTGGCCTTGGGCACTGCCAGGGATCCAGGGGCAGCCACAGCTTCTCTGGGAATTCCAGCCCAGCCAAGAATTCCCAATTCCCAATCTCTCATCCATCCCTGCCCTCTGGCACTGGCAGCCATTCCTGTGTCCTGTCCCTCCAGCCCTTGTCCCCAGTCCCTCTCCAGCTCTCCTGGAGCCCCTTCAGGCCCTGCAAGGGCTCTGAGCTCTCCCTGGATTCTTTCCTTCTCCAGGGGAACATTCCCAGCTCTCCCAGGCTGGCTCCAGAGGGGCTCCAGCCCTGGAGCAGCTCCGTGGCTCCTCTGCATTTCCTCCAGCAGCTCCAGGTCCTTCTCACACTGGAGATCCCAGGCCTGCACAGGACACTCAATTACAATTTGGATTATTCTTTATAATTTTTCTCCCCCAGAAGCTCTTTGCCACCACCACTGAAATGTTCAACTGAGATCTGTGCCCAGATTTAAGTAAGACACAAAATCAGGTGACAAAAAACTCAGCTTAATTTCTCATGGTTGTTTTTCTGATGCTGCTCCTGTAGTGATGAATATCCCTGACCTGGATTTATAAAAAAATAGATATGATATGATATGATATGATATGATATGATATGATATGATATGATATGATATGATATGATATGAATTGTATTTATTATATTATATATGCAATATAATAAATCCAATCAAATAGCATAGGAGATCATAGGCATTTTAACAAAGGTTAATTGTGGTATTAACTGTTCTCCCTGTACAGATTTTTAATGTGAGAAATGTTTCACACATTTAAAGCCCCCTTTAATCACCAGACCTCAAGGCCACACTTCTCATTCTCAGCCGAGTAGCTTCCACTGGAAAAAACAGGGACTTTTTCCTGAGAAAAACTCAGTGTCTTTATATGAACAATGAAATATTATTCATTGCACAGACACCATTAAAAATAGTTTAATTTCTGTGAGGTTCTATAATACCTTTAAGAGATTAAATCATCCACCAAAAATTTTCAAGGGAAGCCTCCAGGCTATTGCTCATGGTAAGAAAGGGAGAGGAAGCAAAATTCTCTGGACTCCCAAAATAACCCTCCCTCTCTCTTTTGCTGTCTCTGATTTTTGAGGGAGAAAGCAAATTGCTCTGCAATAGATTTGCATGAATCACAGCAGCAAATGCACACGGGGAGCTGTGATTAGGGGTGAATTCCTGCAGGAGGGAAGGGGGAACCACCTGCACAGAGCCTGTGCCATGAGAAATCCAGGGGCAAAAACAAGGAGGTGCTTCCCCGAGCCCTGCTCTCTGTGCCAGAGGCAAGGACAGGCCAGGGACTACAGAAAAGTTAATAATGAACTGAAATTATTCTCAATATTTCACGTGATTTCGAATTCTCAGCATCTTCCTCACCCTTCTTTTGGATTTTGATGTTCTTGAGTAGGATGGGAAAATTTCTCTTGAAAGTGGGATGAAAATATCCAGGAGAAGGGTTTGTTTAACAAGAGCCCCAAGCAGGGAACAGTTCATTCCCAGCCTGTTTCTCAAGACAGCAGACACACAGAATCATTACTGATCCCCTCCTTTTTTTATCTTTCTGCGAACTCTTGCACAATCTGCTGTTCCCCAGCAAGAATTCACCATTCTCAAGCCTTGGTTTTTTATTCCCCCCCCCCAAAAGCTGCAAGTTTCCCTTCAAACTCTGGACGTCATCCTCATCAAATCCTACACAGAAATGGGCATTAAGTGTTTTGTTTACTCATAACTCAGCAGAGCCACAACAAAGAACAGAATGTAAAGAATGAACTCCCTTTGCAAAAGTCATTCAGAGCTAAACAAAAGCCTTTACCTTCCCCAAAACAGATTTTTCCAAGTGGGCCTCCTCTCTTTCTGAATCACCCAGCATTACAGGGAGCTCTTAGATAACTCAGAAACATTTGAGAGCCGAGCTAAAAACGGAAGGAATGAGAAAGTTCTCCTGCATCTGATTTTTTTTTTTTTTTTTAATTAAAAAGGCATTAAGAAAATACGGGATTTTCAGCACTGCACTGTGAACAAGCAGCCACCTTCCACATGACGTGCAGGGACCTGCTGGATCCAGGCTCCTTCCAACTTCCCCTGGGCTGTGGCAGCTGGATGGATTTGTTTCCACCTGCTCTCCCCGTTTGTCATTCCTGAGGTATGCTGGAGAAAGCCAGGTTAGCTCCAAACTGTCAGCCTGGCTGCAGCCAGAACTCTTCATTTTTATTATCTGATCACATCCCTCAGAGTGCTTCGTGTTCCTTTTGTTCCCAGCTCCCCACACCTCTACGCCCATGGAGAACAGCTGGGGTTTGGGTTTGTTTTTTTTTTTTTAATAAAAATGCCCATTTTTAAAGCCCTCAAAGGAAAATGACATGTGGCCAATCCTATGGACCTGCTCCCTCCCCACGGTTTGCCCCAGGAGCTGGAAACTCCTGTGGTCCCTGGAGAAGGGATTGTCCAAACGTGGCTGCAGAGACCATAATGCTTCTGAAAGAAATTTAAATCTCATTTAAAATGTTAAAAACCTCTGTCCCCAAACCCTTTGGAAGACTGGCTGCCTCCATCTCCTGTGCTGGTGTTGGAAATAAAGCTGCCAGAGAGATCTTCCTCCATTCCTCCCGAATTTCAGGGGGATAGGAGAGAGTGGGTGTGGGGAGGGAAGGTATCTCGAGTACAAGAAAGGATGATTATCAAGTCTAAAGAGAGCACGTCATAAAATGAAGAAATATAAGGCTATTTTTAAAGCAATTATTTTGTTTTCAAGCTGAAAACGTGCTGCAGTATTCCCCCTCTGCTTGGCATTCCAGAGGAGGTGTTGCATTTAGCTACAGCAAAATTAATTCCCTGGAAGAGAAGAAATCTGAAACACTGGCAGCAAAATAGAAAAGCAGAAGAGAAGAGCTTTGTTTGCTCTGTTTTGAAAAGGGAATTATGTTTCCCAAACTTGATCAACTCCCAGGCCCAGCTCTGCAGTGACAAGCACAGCGATTCCCTGCGAGGGTTTGTGCAGAAGGTGCCCCTGGTACCCCAGGAATGTGTGAGTTCAGAGCAATCCCTTCACCCCTCAACCTGCATAATTTATCCAGAGATATTCTCAAAGTTCAGAAACCTCTCCAATAAGTTTGAAAGATTTAGGAACTTTTGGGGAGAGAGAAAAGAAAAAAAAAAAATAAAAAATGTGACCTGTTAGCTGTACCTGTATTTTAAGAAGTGAACTAGAGACAGGAGGAAGGATCACAGGGGTTGGACACATACCCAGCTGTCCCAATTTGGTGGAGCTGTTTTAGCTGTCAGCGTGTGAATTCTTAATGTGTGATGATTATAAAGTATGGAGAGGGAGCTCTGCTCCCTCATTGGAATTATTTTGCCTTTTTTCTCCAAGGAACAGACCCAGAATTGCTGCTGGCGACGGCCCCAGCTCAGACCCACACCTCGAAGCCCCTTCCAAACGTTAAACCTCGGAATATTGATTTATTAAGATCTAAAGTGATAAAATCCTGCTTATCCCAGGCTCAAATTTTCCTGACACCTCCACTAATTACACACCATAATGAAATCCCAGAAGCACTGAAATAATTGTTCCAGCAGGAACTCAGCCAGCAGAACACCTATGGAAGCTTCTTTCCCTTCACTCATCACTGTGGGAAGCAATCTCAGAGTCCTCTCCAAAAACCCCCTCAAACAGATGTCTTGCAGCACAGCAAGACATTATCAAATTCAGACTTGGAGAGAGCATGTTCCAAAATCCCTGGGAGAGAGAGTTTTGCCAGGCACACCTTATCATCCACAGGAAAGGGAGGGATCCAGGATGGGCACCTTCACTGGCACAGGGGGCACAGGGAAAAGCAGCTCTGTGACCTGTCCAGGTATGACCAAAAAACTCCTCAACCCTAAGCAATACCCTTATCTCTGCCTCGAGACTGAATCACAGGATCATGGAATCATTAAAGTTGGAAAAGATCTCCAAGATCATCCAGTCCAACCATTCCCAGCACTGCCAAGGCCACCCTGATCCCTATCCCCAAGTGCCACATCCACAGGGCTGTGAAATCCCTGCAGGGATGGGGACTCCCCCTGAGCACCTTTTCCATGAAGGAATTTCCCCAATGTCCACCCTGAGCTGCCCCGGCCCAGCCTGAGGCCGTTCCCTCTCCTCCTGTCCCTGTTCCCTGGGAGCAGAGCCCGACCCCCCCGGCTGTCCCCTCCTGGCAGGGAATTCCAGAGAGGGAAAAGATCCCTGGGGATCCTCCTTTGCTCCGGGCTCAGCCCCTTCCCAGCTCCCTCAAGAATTCTCCATTCCCTTCCCAGCTCTCTCAGGAATTCTCCATTCCCATCCCAGCTCCCTCAGGAATTCTCCAGCCCTTCCCGGCCCTGGACACGCTCAGAAGCAGCTGCAGGGTGACTTCTGCCCGATCTCCAAGGCAGGTTATGGATGTTCCAGGTCCCTACTCTCCCTTGGAAGCCTGACAGAAGTTTCCATGCTGGCAGCATCCAGGACAGCTGACCCAGAGCTGGAGCAGCACCAGGAATTGTCCACAGTGGATGGAGCAGGTGGCCACCAGGACCAGCTCCTGCTGCCTGCACACCCAGCTCCATTACCAGGCAATCCTGAGACAGATTCACAGCTTTCCCAAGAAAACATTTCCAAGTGGGATCGATTTTTTTGCTGTTTTAAAACCAACATTAGCGAAGGCGACTGCACGGTGCGCAGATCTGTCAGATTCGCTCTCAGCTGCGATCCTGAAACGTGTCATTATCGCGTGCTGTGTGAGCAAAGCTGGGCCTGCCTCAGCTGTGACTGAGCTCAAAACTGGTTTATGGACAAAGTTCTGTCCCAATGTGCTCCATCTTTCACTCTATCTTATCTTAATGAGCTCTTAACCTCTTAAAAATAAGTTACTGCCAGAGAGACTAAGCACAGGGTATTAAAGTCTCCAAGAAAACCACAGGGATGAATGGCCCTGCTCAGGTAGCTCTGCTCCCCTTGAAAACAGCCCCTGCAGCTTCCAAGTGCACTGGAAAAAATAATTTCCACTGCATTCATTGTTAAACTCATTTGTGATTACAAGGTCGTGCTATTTGTTATAAAATAAGTGTGGGAAATGATCATCTGAAAAATGTGCATTTCTGCTGGCAAAACTCCAGGGTTCCTGCACTTGCAGCCTCAGCATTTTGGTTCTGGATACCTTTTGAAAAATGAAAATATTACTCCATGCAAAGTGTCATAGAATATCCTGAGCTGGAAGAGGCCCACAAGAATCACCACAGTCTGACACCTGCCTTTGGCACGGGATAATTGACTTAATCCCAGAACAACCCCTTTCACCAGAAAGACAGAAATCTCACGGAATGTCATCCTGTTTGGGCTGAAAGTGTTCCAGGTCTTCCCAGAATGCACCTGAGCACATCCAGAGGGTGCCAGAGGTGTTGGGATCTGGTCCCTGCTGGGATCCAGAGCACCCAACACCCCCATGGACACATCCCATGGGCAGCAGCCCCTCTCCAGGCTGGAACTGAAGCTGCCTCCACTTACACACTCAGCCAGAGTGGCAGCACATTTTATATAAAATAATTATGTCATTTAATCCCCTGATAGCCCTGGATGAAGCTGCTGTTTGAGAAGCCAGGGAGCAGCCCAGGGACCACAGGCTTTGCTGGATTTGTGCCACTCCAGAAACAACTTGTACAACTTCTGAGCAGAGAGATGGAAAACAAGATGTGGAATTCTGGATTCCTTAGCAAGGATGCTCCAGGGCTGGAGCCCCTCTGGAGTCAGGCTGGGAGAGCTGGGGGTGCTCACCTGGAGAAGGGAAGGCTCCAGGGAGAGCTCAGAGCCCTTGCAGGGCCTGAAGGGGCTCCAGGAGAGCTGGAGAGGGACTGGGGACAAGGGCTGGAGGGACAGGACACAGGGAATGGCTCCCAGTGCCAGAGGGCAGGGATGGGTGGGAGATTGGGAATTGGGAATTCCTGGCTGGGCTGGAATTCCCAGAGCAGCTGTGGCTGCTCCTGGATCCCTGGCAGTGCCCAAGGCCAGGCTGGAGCAGCCTGGGACAGGGAAAGGTGTCCCTGATCATGGTGGGGGTGGCACTGGATGATCCTTAAGGTCCCTTCCAACCCAAATCATTCCATGACACCAAAACAGGAGCTACTCCCATCCTGAGTGCATTTAATGTGATTTTATCACTGGATTATTTTAAAAGAGATGATAAGACAACATTAGAATTTCCTTTTAAAATCCCCACTTTCTCGTGCTTCACAGCTGGCCCATAATTCATGTTGGGAATTTCAAGAAGCAGGGGATGTACAAACTGTCTCCCACACCCTGTCTGCTCAGGAAACTCATTGTCATGTGGAATTCATTACTTTTCTTTTTTTTTTTTCTTAAATACATATCATTTCAAGGTCATGGTCCAGCATCTGTGATTCATGGTAATAAAGGTTGCACAAGAAGAGAACAGTGTAGAACCAAGGTTAATTGAAATCCCCTTCCTAACAAAACCCAACTGGAAACCTGCTGGTTCCAGAGACAAATCCCTGCAGCACTTTTGATCTTTAATTCCTGATTGCCAGGTCTGGGAATTCGGTGCCTTTAGACGAGAGCAGAAGGAGGCAGAGAGGGGAAGCAAAGAGCTTTCCCAGCCCTGCAGCTCCTGGCCTGGGATTCTCCTGGGATGTTCCAGGCCAACTCCTCAATGTCACACACCAGGTTTGTGACACCTCCACCTTCTCCCCTTCAGCCCTGGAGTTTTCAGGCAATGGCAAAAACCCCGAGATCAGAACTCAGGTCTCTGTGCCAGCCTCAGGGATTTAGATTTAGAAACCAGCTCTTGAACTCCCAAAGCAGGAGACAGCTTTAAAAGAACACTTTTTAACTGCTGGGCTTTATATTTTCGGATTCTCTTTCATACCAGCGAGGGCTGGACGTGTCCTTTTGTGCCACAGCTCTGACCAGTGTGGATTTGGGAAGGATCCCATATCTGACAAGACTCCCAACAGCACCAGGAGGTCTGGCAGCCAAAAGATCGTGCTAAAAAAATTAATGAAATGAGAAAAAAGCAACAGAGGAGGAGAGGAAAGGATGGAAAAGCGACGGGAGAGTAACGAAATGGCATTTTCTAAGCATGAAGAATGATTACAGAGGTCAAAACTGAAGCTGCTGCAGGAGTTTCTGATTAAATCCTGCTTTGTTGCAAAGTGCTGACGTGCAGAACTCCAAATGGTTTGGGGAAGGTATCAATCTGATAGGAGCTGCTCCTGCAGGGTCATTTGCCTACTTGCTTTACTCGAAACCTTGGCTCCCCCACAGCTGCTCGGATGGGCGATTGGGAAAGCCACGTTCCCAGGCTCCCCAGAAACTCGGGATTAAAGGAAATTAATTATTGATACAAGTCTCTGCTCTGCATGTTTGCCTTATCAAATGATCTGTAGCTGTGCCTGTGGCACGGGAGGAGCACATCTGAGATCTTTTAATGATGCAAAAAGCTCCTTCAAGGGGCAGCCAAGGCGAGCAAGGCTCCTGCTCTGGGCTCCCTTCCCGAAAAACGAGGGGGGGAATGTGAAGTGCAAACGTTATAGAGAAGTTTTAAAGAGTTAAAACTTCCCTGTTTCTATCAGCAAACCATTGGAGCGGCACTGCCTGCTCTGCTGAGCACCAGCTTTGGTGGATAATGCATTTCCAAGGTGAAATCCAAAAATCCTGGGCATTTGGGGCTGGGGTGGGCTGTGAAAATCAACTCCAGCTCTCTCCAGCTATTCCACCTTTGGCCTGGGATGTGGTGTCTGAAGCTGTGCTGCTTCCTCCTGCTCGGAGCAGGCAGCAGAGGGATGTGGGATCAGGATCCCGGGATGTGGGATCCAGGATCCAGGAATGTGGGATGCAGGGATGCTCTGCACTGTGCACCGATGCCATTAGGTGGTGCTTGAAACAGAAGATTGCAAGAAAGAAAAGCAAGAGCTTGTGTGCTGCCCAGGCAGGCTGCTCAATAAATATTTTATTCTAGCAATTAAAAACTAAAAAATAAAAACACCAAAAATAAAAAAGAGAGAGGGAGGGAAAACTTTAAAAAAAAAAAAAAAAAAAAANAAAAAAAAAAAAAAAAAAAAAGCTCATTCTAGGATTCATTTTAAAATCTGACTTCTAGGCCTTGGCAGAGCTGAGTAATTAAATAAATAAATAGTCAACTCTTCCTCCTGCCTGAAGCAGCTCTGCTCACACACACACACACAAACACTCCCTTAAATCAGCTTCTGATATTTCTGTGCTCAGCCAAACCTGCCTTAGATCTCTATCTCTCTCCTAAGGTTGATAACTGGATTTCCAGTAACTTTTGAGTCAGAGATTTAATGCACCAGCATAAAATGGGTTTCCAGGAAAAACTGTCCAAGGAAAACCTCCCTAGGAGCTGGGAAGAAGTCTTGACTCAGCTGGGACAAGCAGAGCTCCCTCCCTCTCCCTTCTCTGGCAAACACCTCCAGGCAGCAGGTAGATATTTATATATTTACACATTTTCACAGCTTCCCCTCAGAATTACATTCATGGCAAATGGCCTGTGCTAAGCACTGACAAGGGTTCATCAATTAAATAATTGCATCCTATTAGATTTTGCAGCCACAAATAAATTTGTTCTTCCAGTTCTGTTTAACCCTTTAGAGAACTCCTGACTTCCTACACCCTCCTGAGACCCAGGAGCTGGATCCTTGTGGGGCCCTCCCAGCTCAGGATATTCCAGAATTCTATGAATAAGCAATTCTTTTAGATCTTTTTTTTTTATCCAGCTCCTTTATAATTTCAATTCTTTCATTATTGAATTGTCATGAAATAGTGAATAATCATTCATTGTTCATGCTCTCTGTGCCACTCTCGATTTTATAGCAACTATATTTTAACAGCTCTCACAGCAAAGGGCAGAATGGCTGCAGATAAAAAAAAAAAGAACAGAATTATAGATCATGGAATCATTAAGGGTGGAAAAGCCCTTAAGATCACCGAGTCCAGCTGTTCCCCTGCACTGCCCCATGTCCCCAAGTGCCACATACACATATTTTTTACTTTTTTTTCAGGGATCAGGACTCTACCACTGCCCTGAGCAGCTGTGCCAGGGCTGGACAGCCTTTTCCATTGATAAATTTTCCCTAAAATCCAATCTAAACCTGCTCTGGCCCAGCTTAAAGCCATTTCCTCTTCTCCTGTCATAGATATGCTCCAGGAATTGTTTATGAAAATACTTATTAACCTTAAATTTGCTTATGTATTGCTCAGAATAATTAAAATAGAAATACTTTGAGAAATTTGGGGCTTAGCAAAGGCAGAACTGCTTGTCCTATCTGTATGAGGATTCAGAGATCATAAATCCCTGGAAAAGAACAAAGAACAAATTCCCTCTTCTTTCTGAGTTACCTGAAACACCGTGAGGTGGGAGGGACAAAATTTATAAAGGGAGGCAGCTGATCCATTTTCAAGCCTCTCTCGTTCCTTTTAGGCTTTAAATTTCACATAAATATTTCTTTAAATGCACACGTCTCTGTACCAAAACTACCATTTGAGAAGCTTCCAAAAGTTGGCTTTTAATTAAAGCCATGAAAGTATAATGCTCACACTGAATAAGTATCAAAAATAGAGACAAAACTGAGAAAATATGCAGGCATTTTTCTTGGGGTTTGTCAGGCACTGCAAAGACAATTAAGTTTCTTTTCTTCACTGTACATATAATACTCAGAAGTGAAAGCTTAATTAACTTGTCAGAAACTCTGGCATCTCTTTTCTTGAGCTGCTGAACCCACCTTCCCCAAAGACTTGAAGGGAAAATAAAAAAAAAATAAAATTGAATGCTGGAGTTGAAATACCTGATCATGCATGACATTCCTGTCCTGTTGCACAGTTTGTCTGTCATTACCAGAGGGGTTTTTTATCCATCTGGGTGAGCACACTCTGTTTCCATTTGTCTGGGAACGTCTCAGAGTTGGAACTGCTCCGAGACCACAGTGCCGGAGCAGTGGGACGTGCTGCCACTAATCCCAGTGGACACACATTCCTCAGGAAAATCCTGCAGCCTCCACCAAAATGTCCCCAAGCACCTGGATTGTCCTGCCAGTTCAAGGCCCTGAGCTCTGCTGTGAGCAGCAGACAAAGCAGTTGGGAAAGGAAAACTTTTGTTCCCCCTTGACATCAATTCCCATCCCTGGGCGGATTTCAAAGCCAGGGGGATGTGGCATTTGGGGACATGGGTTAGAGGTGGCCTTGGCACTGCTGGGGGAACACTGGACTGGATCTGAGAGGGCTTTTCCAAGCTTAGTGATGCTAGCATTCTACATCCTCACTTTTCTGGGGAGACTGGGTGGGATTTAGACACAGGAAGAAGCAGAAGCCCAAAGCAGAGGCTGATTCCGGCTGAGCAGCTCGGTGTGGGGCTGACATTTGGTGGAATTTTGAGGAATCCAGCATCAGCCTGAGCTCTCCCAAGGCAAACCATCTTTCCCCTAAGAGAACAGCCTTGTAGGCATTTCATGTTCTCAGGAAAGGCTGGTCTGATGGTAGTGGGTACACAGAAATTATTGCTGTTAGTTACACTAACCTTTCTATATTCCACCCCACTGCTAACCTTGCCTGGTCTTTTCCTGAGAACATGAAATGCCTACAAGGCTGTTCTCTTAGGGGAAAGATGGTTTGCCTTGGGAAAGCTCGGGCTGGTGCTGGATTCCTGAAAAATTCCACCAAATGTCAGCCCCACAGCCCGGCCCTGCTCTCTGGGGATATTTCACATTTCTCCTCGCTGAGCCAGGGCCAGCAAGTCCCTGTCAGCAAGCACTGCCTGGAATTGTGCTCAGAGCTGCTGGAGCTCCTGACCCTGCTTCCAAGAACCAGGAGAGTTTTGGGGAAAAGCAGGAGCCTCCAGGCTCTGCAGCATCTCCCCCCTTCCTCTGCCCCACACTCCAAAGGACTTTCCTTTAACCAGGGTTAACCTAACAAACCTAATGCCACCACTTCAACTCAGCAAGTGCAAGAAGTGGCTTTCACATTTTTAGGGGATTTTTAAAGCAGTTTTTTCAAGCTGAGCTCACTTAAGTCTGAAAAATATTGTACTTTATCCTGCTGTAATCTCGTCTCCAGGATCTGCATGTTGAACCAAAGAGCAAAGGTCCAGGTGCTTCTCTGCATTAGTAATGACCCAACTTCTCCTCTTCAATAATGCAACACGGGCCAGAGCACAGCAGCCCTGAGCTCCCTCATTTTAAAAATGGATTAAAACTTCCAGGCAGCACAAGGCAGCAGAAATTGGTGGGGTTTTTCCAAGGTGATGCATTCAAGGGGTAATTTTTCACCTCCCATATAAATCACTATCTTTAATTCTCAACTAACTTTGCTCCTCTGTTTCCAGCACCATCCCAGGTTTTAGTGAGCTCTGGGACCAGGAGCCTGGATCTGGCTGTTCAACAGTAATTCCAAGCCTAAGCAATCCTGCATAAAACATCCTGTTGCAAAATCCTTGTCATCTCTTCTGATAGATATTAAAACCAAACACACACAGTTCTTAACCATTCCACACAAATTCATACTTCGAGTCTTTTTTTTCTCCTTAAAAATAAAAATAAATTTAGATTTTACATTCTCCAGAGACTCACACAGACCCACCAGGAGAGTTTTCAGAACAATTCTCTCAATACAAAAGGGAACTTTTCTGCAATGCATCATTTTCTCACCAGGCCTCTCTGGGCACTGCTGGTGGCTTGGAAAACACCTGGAATAAAGTGGAACAAGCCCCAGTCCCTGTTATTTTACCTCTAAAATAAATTATAATTCTTTGGTTTGAAGTGTGGCAGCTCTCAAGAAATTCCTGGTTCATATCCCCACACACCAGGACAGGATCTCCAGCAGCTGATGAGCACTGGCCACGTATCTGTATTTATCAGCTTAAACCAAAACCAGGCAATGGGATGGGCTTAGAGCTGGGAGACTCAGTGGGAATAGAACACACCTGGAAGGTTCTCCAGGAAAAGGGAGAACCATCAACTCCTGGGGTAAAACCCTGTGTCTACATGAGCCCAGGAGGCCCCACCTTCCTCAACCCTGATTTTATCTGCTCTCTGCAGAACCCAAACAGACAAAGGAGCCATTTTCTCAGATGAACAGAAACACCAAGCCCTGGATGCTCGTTGGGAATTCTGCCCCCACTCCCATTAGGGCAATATTATTTTTAAGGCAATATTATTATTATTATTAGGGCAATAATCCTTCTCCCCATAACAGATTTAGGTTAGCAATGGCAGCACTGTGAAAAGGGGCCTCTGGAGCAGGGAAACACGTGCTGGGAGTCTGGGCAGGGTGTTTACAACATCTGCTGCGCAGGTATGAGTGCTCAGGAGGCACCGTGGTTTGTAGGGATAACAGGTCCTGCCATTCCCCTGCTCTCCTCCCCGTCCCTCCCCTCTCCCCAGAGGCACAGGATCTTTAATTGTTTTCCTACAGGTACAGGCCCAGCCATAAAACAGCCCAGCTGGGACACAATTACAGCTCTGAAACCACATCTGGCAAACGAGTGAGGGAGCCCAGGGAGAGCTTTATTCCAAACTCAGTCTCCAAGGGGGAACAAATCTGTTCTGGAGCCTGGCTGAGCTTTGCAGTTCTGCTTTGGGCTCTCCCCCTGCCTCGCAGTTTTTTTGGGTAAAATAAACCCAAATCTCTCCCTTCCAAGCTGTTGCATAAATCCTGCTCACATCAAGGCTGGCTCTGGTCCCACACAGAGAAATGCCAGCAGCAGTGAGGTGTCTGTGGTCAGTGCTGAGGCTTTTCCAAACAAGCCTGGAGGTGTTTGTTCATCAAAGCCCAAACTCCAGCCAGGCCCGCTGCAAACACAGGGCTCCTAACATCCAGCGTGCCCAAAACACTGAAAGTTCACCAAAGTAAACTTGGAAATGGGAAGGGAAAACGTCCAAGGTTTGATACAGAAATGAACTGTCCTGGAGCTGCTGCTTCGTATTTTATGAAGATGGAGATTATTCTGCTTGTTACACCACTTTAAATATATATCTACTTTACTTTTTATATATATT
>WEZZ01005885.1:73558-106432 GCA_013400585.1 Chloropsis cyanopogon
GTGTCTATCAGACCCTCCAGAATCTGCTCCAACCCTGAAGGATATATTTGGCCTAAAAAAAACATGTATTTGGGGAAAAAAAAGGTAGCTTTATATATAATTTTTTTTTTTTTTTTTAATATAAAATTTTCCTGTGTCTATCAGAGCCTCCAGAATTTGCTCCAACCTTGAAGGGTATATTTGGCCTAGAAAAACGTGTACTTTGGGGAAAAAAAGTAGAATCCAATGGCTGAATATTGAAATGGACTGACAGACCCATGTGACAAGGAGCTAATTTTCTCTCACACTCAGAAATTCAGTCCCCAAACGTTATAAATTCGGGTTCTGCATTTGGGATCTGCCATCCCACTAACAGCAAAAATACACAGACCCCTAAACATCAGCTTATTTGGGGTTAGAAAGTCCAGAAAAATATCTGCCAGTGGAAATAATGGATCCCTGGGTGCCCCGGGAATGGAGTTTTGTTGATATTCGTGATTCAGGGGAGGAACAGGAAGTTATTCATTATTAGAATGATGGAAACAAACAGGGCAAACAAATTTCACCGGTTCAACTTTCAAGTTTGTGTGCTGGTAATTTTTAAGCTGTGTTTGATTATGTGTGTGCAACACCTATAAGCACAACCACAGAATCATTTAATTGGGAAAAGCCTCTAAGTGCCTTTCCCAGGGCTGAGTAAAACCTGAAATCTCCTCTCATCTCGCTGGGGAAACACCACATTTATCTTCCATTCCCACATGAAACTTCCCAGCAGAGCATTAAAACCATCCACCCCGTAGAACCCACACCAGACCGGGGGCAAAAAACCCAACAACAAACCTTCAAACCTCAGGATTACTGTAAAGAATGCGTTTTCATACACAAATAAATCATCATTTCAAATGCAATTAGCCATTTTAATTAATCTGAGCTCTTATTTGTTGACGTGAGCAGCACGCTGGTGGCAGGGATGTGGTTAAGGAGCACACAAAAAAAAAAAGCTGGGATGGGATTTACAGCTTTCCCTGCTGGTATTGACACCCACAGGAAAGCCCAAGGAGAGCCAAAAGTCCAGAAATGCCTTTTGTCTTTTTTCCTACCATTCTTGAACAGATATGTCACTGAAATTCACCCTTGTGGCTGAAGCAGTTCCACTTTGCCTTTCTGTGGTTAATTAAAGCAGCAGAAATCTTGCAAAATACCCTGGCAAATATCTAAAAATCTTGGTGACTCATAAGGTTTGACCAGTTCCTTTCATTTACTGATTCATGACAAATAGCAGGGGGAAAAAGTGGACTGGGATGGTTTCGGGCAGCAAAAAAAAAAATTGGTTCAAGATGAGTTTAATGAAATTAAATTCAAAAAAAATTAAAAATGTTTGAAGTGATGCGTGTACCAAAGTACTGTGAAATGCTGGTGAGAAAAGGTTTGACTTTGTCTCCCANTCTCTTATAAATAAATCTATTGAATGGAAAGGTGCAAGAGAATAAACACTTTTTGTAAATAATTACTTATTTTGCTTCATTTTATCACTGTTGTTGTAAAATGCTCTGATTTTTCAGGAATTTTTATGGGTTTGTTTGGTTTTTTTTTTTCTGAGGCAAGGTTGAAAACCTTGTAGTCAAAGTTTGGACTTGAAGATCTCAGAGGTCTTTTCCAACCTAATGATTCTGAGGTTTGATTCCATTTGTGCTGTGCAGGAGGGAAGGGAGATAAACCTGCAGAGATCTAGTAAAGAAATACCTGTGCAAGCTGTGTCCTTTCTCCAAAATAAAACCCTTTAAAACCCTTGTCCAAAATAGTCTCCCTCCCAATTTGGGCAAAAACAGGATTCCAAGCAGCATGAACTGTATAGATAAATAAAGATATTGCTGACATTTGTCTACAAAACACATTGCAAAAGGCATTTCAGATGCAACTCGAGTGCTGAAGGAACACCAGCAGTTTATGTTTGTTATTTCAGAAAATTCTCAATGAAAGTGTCAGCTCCAAGAGGAGGGCTGAAGAAATCTGCTCCAGACTCCCAGAAATGACTGAACCAAGGGTTTTTAATTGAATTTCAAACGACTGCAAGCGCCTTTCGCTCAGCACCCCGCTCCATGGAGATCCAGTTGGATCTGGGTAATGAGATTACTCCTGGGTTACTGCCTGGAGCCTGCAAATCCCTGCCAAGAGGGAATATGCAACATGTTGTGGGGTTAAGGAAGCCTAACACGGTGCCAACATCACACTGTGACATTGCCTGCGGAGTGTGAAAGAATTATATCCTGTCTTAACATACCATTTCCCCCATGCCAGAAAATGGGAAAGGCTCTAATCACCCAGCAAGTATGCGAGGCACTAAATATAACCCCAAATAGAACCCCAAATAGAACCCCAAACCCCTTGCTGCTGCTGCAGGATCGAGTTTCCCTTCAGAGCAGCTCTGCTCCCAGCAGTGCCTCTGAAATTTGGGGCTGGAGGTTCTCATATTTATGGCATCTTGGTGATTTCCAGATGAAATCAGGCTAGAAGGAAAGAAGCAGAGGGTTGGTGTAGGGTTGTTTTTTTTTTTTAATATGAGCCCTGCAAACTTACTCCAGGTCTGGATTCTTTCCAAGTCACGCATTACTAAACAACAAAGATTTGGCAGCCAGATTTTTTTACAGCTAATTTTTTTTTTTTTTTTCTTTTTCATTCTGGCTGCTTGAGTCAGAACTGAATCCCAGCTCTGCTCGCCTTCATACGCACTGGGTCTGCAGCAGGAAAAGTAGGTCAGGAAAGATAAAAACAAGCGAAACCAGGACAAAACTGTGCCCTTACCAAAGTAAATGGCAGAGCAGGAATTTTACCAAGAAACTCTGGTGATGCACAAGGACAGGATGGCACAGTTACAGTGAGGCCACTCTTATACATTCCACCTTGGAATCCTGGAGGTATTTGGGTCGGGAAATACCTTTAAGATCATTGAATCCAAGCCAAAGAACCAGCACTGCCAAGGCTAACACAAATCATGTCCCCAAGTGCCACCTCCACAGGGCTTTGAAACCCCTCCAGGGATGGGGACTCCACCCCTGCCCTGGACAGCTGGGCCAGGGCTGGACAGACCTTTCCATGAAGGAATTTTCTTGAAGATCCAACCTAAACCCTCTCTGGAGTAACCTGAGGCCATTTCCCCTTCCTTCTCCTGCTGCTTGTTCCTGACCCCACCTGGATCCAACCTCCAGGGAGTTGAGGAGTGGGAGAAGGTCCTCCCTGAGCCTCTTCCGTGCTGTCCTAAATTTAAAAACTGAATTTGGCACCGTGGTCACTCAGAGCTGCTTTTCCTCCCCCTCCAAGGGCTGATCCACCACTCCAGAGGGGGCTCATGGCCAACCAGGGCTGGTGTGCCACGGCCCAGGGTGGCTCCAGCAGGTCCTGGAGGATTGGTAAGGAGCTGGGTGGCTCCAGCAGGTCCTGGAGGTTTGCTGAGGAGCTGGGTGGCTCCAGCAGGTCCTGGACATCTGGTAAGGAGCTGGGTGGCTCCAGCAGGTCCTGGAGGATTGCTGAGGAGCTGGGTGGATCCAGCAGGTCCTGGAGGATTGGTAAGGAGCTGGGTGGCTCCAGAAGGTCCTGGAGATTTTCTGAGGAGCTGGGTGGCTCCAGCAGGTCCTAGACGTTTGCTTAGGAGCTGGGTGGTTCCAGCAGGTCCTGGAGGTTTGCTGAGGAGCTGGGTGGCTCCAGCAGGTCCTGGAGGATTGGTAAGGAGCTGGGTGGCTCCAGCAGGTCCTGGAGGATTGGTAAGGAGCTGGGTGGCTCCAGCAGGTCCTGGAGGATTGGTAAGGAGCTGGGTGGCTCCAGCAGGTCCTGGAGGATTGGTAAGGAGCTGGGTGGCTCCAGCAGGTCCTGGAGGATTGGTAAGGAGCTGGGTGGCTCCAGCAGGTCCTGGAGGATTGGTAAGGAGCTGGGTGGCTCCAGCAGGTCCTGGAGGATTGGTAAGCAGCTGAGTGGCTCCAGCAGGTCCTGGAGGATTAGTAAGGAGCTGAGTGGTTGCCCAGCCCCAGGCTGAGGTAAGGCAGGGGCACTGCAGATATTCCCATGGAAATGTGGGATAGTGGGGCCAGGGGCTCACCACACCAAAGCACAGAGAAATGAGAGCATCACATGGGAAACCGTAACGGAGCAGAAGGAAACAACAGATCTTTGAGGCTTTCCATTAAGAAAAAAAAAAAATCATTATTAAAATAAGAGACTGAAAAAGTAAATTTTTTTAATGCCTTTTTATGCTGGTGAAAATATTTGGCCCGGGTGCGTCATTCCCTGCATCTTGATTTACTTAAAGTGTAAATGTGGTGACCTTTAAAAACTGGAACAAAATGTGCTAGAGAGGTTTTATTGTTTTATTATAAAATGATCAAAAAATACAATTGGGAAGAAGAAAGGAGGCACCTTTTCTCTAAGTAACCATTAATGCTCATGCCCTTTAATACTAGCTATAATTTAAATCTAGTTGTAATTAAAGTCTTTCATTTTCTCCTTAAACCCACCTAATCAATGTTACACTTTCTCCTCTACTTTTTGTTTTCAAGAATTAATCAAATTAATGTTCCTCCTAAACCTGCACATTTGTAGCCAGTTATGCTGTAGCTGCTTCTGATAACATAATTTCATTTCCATCTGACCTCTGATCAGGAAAACAATTTTAAATAATGCCAAGGAATATATAGTGTAGCCAAAAAAAAAAAAAAAGAAAAAAAAAAGAAAAAAAAAGAAACTATCATAATTGCAAACTAAAGATTTAAGACCTCCAGAATTGCATCAGATATTTTGCCATTTGTCAGTAAATCAAAAGAGTGTTTCCAAATCAGACTTTAGAGGCAAGTTGAAGTACCTTCAATAATTTGCACTTCTTCCCAGAAAGACTTAAGCCACCCACAAGAGAAAGTCAAAAAACCAACGGCTGCAGCAGAGCTTGATGCCTGAAAAAGGAACCAGAAGGTCCTGTCTGGATGGAAGTGGAAAAGGCCAGTTAATGAGCAGGCAGAACAAACTAAATGGAGATTATTGGTAATCTGAAAAACCAAATGTACAAGAAGAGCTCTTGAATATCTTTGATATTCTCCTGATGACATTTGCTAAATAAAGATGGCTAATTAAATAAATAAAGACATCTCAGGAAAGGTTTCTTCAATCTTTTCTTAAGGAGGCTGTAGATATTTCTTGAGTGCAACTTCCCCATTTCCCCTGCTCAACCTTGCAACCCAACTTCTGCTCTGATAATCAGAGTGAGGGAATTGTGCCCATGAAGAAAAATCTGCAATTCCTAAATTGGGTCAGATTAATCCAGGTGCTGTTCCATGGACTAGATCCAGATGGGATTTGGGATCTTTGGGTGCTGACCCAAAAGACCACTATTGCTTGCTTCAGAAGAGGTTTCCTAGATGTGTCAGCTGATCCATGAGCAAATCCAGCAGGAATGGACAGTCCTGTTCTCCTGCTCTCACTCCAGCTCCATGTCCCCACCACGTCCCTGCAGCCACTCTGACCCCTCCACAAACCAGTTTACTCCACTAAACTGGCAGTAACTTTACACAGAAAAAAAAAAAAAAAGATATTTTCTACCAGCTCCTGTCCCCAAGCAGTGGGAGAAAGTGAGAAAAAAGACAATTTCCACACCAGCTGGAAAAGAAGACATGGTAGGGACAAGTCTTTGGTAGCCCCTACAATTTACAGGTGTGTTCTTCTTACATTTTCAGGAGCAGGTATTTTATCCTTGCAACACAGCAAATCTGCTTGATATCTGGCTTTTTTTTGTTTCTGCTTCATTTTTTTTCAACCTAAAAATAGAGTTGTTGGACCAGCTCTTGCCACCCAAGTGAAACTTCCCCTGTAAAGCCATCCCTGAAACAAAGCTCTTCTCTCTTCAGAGACAGAGGCAAATCTTTGATCTGAGTGAAACCAAAGACTCAGGCCCTGAAATTCAACCCAAACACAAACAATAAACTCAGTAGTAATTGAAATATCAATTGCAATAACAGCTACTTGCAGTAACATTTCCCATTTTCACGGTCTTTTTACATCAAAAGTTCTACGGTTCTTTGCAGCAGCTCTTCAAGGCTATGAAGAACAGCCAGATCCTTGTGCAAATTTTGGGAGCTCACAAACACACAGGGGTGCCACCAAATTGAAAATCTAATTTCAGACAGGAGCTGGAAGTGACTTTGGAATGAGAAACTCAACGCTCACGCAAGTCATGCCAAGAAGATCGATAAGAACCACACGTTGCTTAAGCTGTTCCCCTTTGTGCCCATTATTACCACTGACAGGTAGTCCTTGGAAAATTCTGATTTTCTTTCTGGGTGATGGAAGGAAGAGCACGGAAATGTGGCAGGAGTTAGGGATCCAGGAAAGAGCAGGTGTTTGATGGGGCACAGCTTTTGGGGGATGAGGGAAAGGAGTCATTCCCCACGAGCAGGTGGTCCCTGGGGCCTGTCAAGTGACTGGATGGATGTGGCTGTGATTGACAGCTTCTGTGCTGGCTGTCAGGGGGGCTTGCTTCAGCGTCAGCAAGTTGCCAGGGACATATGGCAGCAAAGGGACAGCCAAATTTTAGGAGCACTTTGACAATGTAGGCTATAAAAATACCTTCTTCTGGTGCTGGGAGGAGGCACAGGAGGGGAGCGGAGAGGGCAGGATACCTGAGAGCACCCTGATCACAGAGCGAGGCTCAGGTCAGCTCCCAGCAGAGGAAGGACAAGCTGGGGGCTCCCAGAGTGACTGTCCCAATCCCAGGGCAGCCACACACCCCGTAAGGAGCCTCATCCCGTGAGCCACAGCCACCTGAGATAAGCCTGTGGCTACCAGGAAAGGAGAGACGGCTGAGGAGTTCCTGCTCTTCAGGAGCCTTGAGGAACCAGCTGGAAATCTCCATCTCAAAGGGTGTGGGGCTCTGGCAGGGCTGTGGAAAGGCTGGTGGGGCAGAGCACCTGTGTAGGACACAGTCCTGTAGGGCACAGCTCCTGTAGGACACAGGTCCTGTGCAGGACACAGCTCCTGCATAGGGGACAGCCCTGTGTAGGACACAGCATCTGAATGGGACACAGCCCTGTAGGACAATTCACCTGTGTAGGACACAGCCCTGAAGGACACAGATCCTCTGCAGGACATAGCTCCTTTGTAGGGGACAGCCCTGTAGGACACAGCACCTGAGTGGAACACAGCCCTGTAGGACACAGATCCTCTGTAGGACACAGCCCTGTAAGATACAACAAATCACCTATGTAGGAAAAATCACCTCTGTAGCACACAGCCCTATAAGACACAGCCCTGTAGGACACAACACCTCTGTAGGACACAGCTCTATAGGACATAATACCTGTGTAGGACAAATCACCTGTGTAGGACACAGCCCTGTAGGACATAGCCCTGTGTAGGACTCACCCCTGTAGGACACAGCCCTGTGTAGGACAAATCACCTGTGTAGGATGCAGCCCTGCAGGACACAGCCCTGTAGGACACAGCCCTGTAGGACACAGCCCTGCAGGACACAGCCCTACAGGACACAGCCCTACAGGACACAGCCCTTTGTAGGACACAGCTCTGTAGGACACAGCCATGTAGGACACAGCCTCACCTCTGCCCCACAGGGCCCAGCAGAGGCAGGACCCAGCACCGAGCCCAGAGCCAAGGCCTGGGAGCCATTGCAGGGAAATCAAAGCAGTGCCGGCCCACGGCCAGCCCCAGAGCAGCCCTGCACCAAAGCGCCTGCCCCACACACTGAAACTCCCAGGGAAGCACAGACCCACGGAGTTCCTATTTCTGTTAATTAATAGAATTTGCCCCCAGGCCTTTTGGGAGCGTTCAGACAGCCACTGTTGCTGGTGTTCCCACACTTTCCCTTCCCGTGCTGGTTCTCTGCTGTTGCAAAACTCAGAGACAATGACACAAAACAGCACCAGTTCAAAAAACTTCAGGAATGTCATCGTCTGTCCCAGGAACTGCTGGGGCCCCTCTCAGCCTCTGCACAGATGGCACCTCAAAGCCTGCAAATGTCCCCGCCGAGGCCAGCACTGAGCAAGCTGCTGGCACATTCAAATGCCTCTTCTTGCAATTTATATTCTGCATAGGTTTTGAATGCTTTATCAATCTCGCAGGAGATAACATCCAAACAAACAAGAAATGGGTTTAATGATAAACCCTATCAGAAGATATTATCTTTCAGCTGTTAAATGCCTCGGTGTTTGGCCAAAGCAGATGGAGACAGAGCCGAGATATGCATTTGGAAATGAAAAGGAACACTGACAGTGGGCTGATTACAGTGATCTCAGTGGATGACTTGCATATGACTGTGACAGTCCTGTGAATACAGAGATTATCTTGTGGGGATGGATTATATATTATTACAGTCCATTAGGTCCATCTCCTAAGTCTCACCATTTTAATGGCACATTTAACATCATGCAAATATTGGGGGGAAATACCAGTTTTCTCTCGCCTTTTTCAGCATTGTTGATCCCCAGACTAAATTTACCCATGACCAGTGTGAGAAAACGTGTATTCAAGTTAAATGAGACTCAACAATTCATTTCAGCAGTGCACAGAAAGCAATCCCATCAGCCTACCAATAAAACATCTTAACACACGTCCTGGGATGTTTCACCACAGAGCACAGGAGCTGATGGAGGAGCAGTAGCTCGCCCAGATCAATTTATTGCCATCCTTGAGGAACTGAGGGGTCTTTCCACCCTTAAATACTGGTTAAAATATGAATAAATGGAGGGAAGAGCCTCTCCAGGGCCGAGCACCACAGCAAGGAACACCACAGACAACGGGGAGCAAACCACCAAGTTTCTCCCTACAGAGTGTTGTAAAAATATTTCCTCCAGCTCCTCTCCATGAGAAAGTCAGTGAAGTCCCCGAGTCTCTCCTGGTTTCTTGCCAAAGCTATATGAAAACACAATTGTTGCCTGATTTCAACATATAATATGACACAGGCTTGATAAATACCGGGCTCAAGTTCATAGGCTTTGGAGAGATGTTTGATTGCATGTCCAAAGGGCTTGATCCCGTTCCAGCTGAAGTCAATGGACGTTCTCTCATTTACCACAGGACGAGGCCCCAAAGCCTTGAAGGATTCCAGCCTTGCAGTTACAAAAGCCAGGCCCTCGTGGCCAGAAATGTTTCAGGCTCTTGAAAAAGCCGGGCTGACAAAATGCAAATCAGCCACTTGGTGCAAACCCACGTTACAAACCATCCAATTCCATTTTGATCTCGTTTGCTCTTGTGGTTTTGTCTCTCTCCTTGCATTAAGCATCTTCCCTACAAGGTTTTTAATGTCCTGCAGCTGGATCTGCTGGAAAGGGCTGTAGGACACAAATTGAAGCCACTCTGAAGACAGGCTCAGGTACTGAGCACAGCAACATCTTCTCAGTGGTTGGTATTTGATTGTTGAAGGAACAGTTCTAATGCTTAAAAACCAGATGCAACCTTGAACTGAAGCTCCCTTGAGCTCATTAAAGATTTTATTCTGTAATAAGAACCCATCACTTAAAAGAAATAATTTTAGGCTAATATTTGCTGTGGAACTCCTTATGAGGATTCCTCCTAATGGGATGTAAAGAGCTTTTTCTCATGGCTGTTGAACAGACCTGAAATTAGGAACATCTTGTTAATTAGAATATTGTTAAAAGTGGATCCACTGAAAATAAACATTTATGTTCTAAACTCTGACATTTTACTTCTGCCTTCTCTTGGAAATCACACCACAAAAAAGAACTTCTTTACAGTAATAGAGACATAATCTGAACATCAAAGAGTAAAAGTGCAGCATCCAGATGTTGAAATGTCAGCACATCACACTTGGAAGATGCAGCAATCTCAAATTCTGTTCCTTCTTTAATCAGAAGTCCAACAAACCCCCAAGATTCTGATAACGAATTATATCCTTTGGGAGAAATCTCTTCCTCCTGCCACTGTACAATCCATAAATTTGACAGGAAATCAATCAGTACCACTGCATGAGCATTTTAAAGAAAATCCCTGTTGAATTCTTGAGGAAACTAAAGAGAATACCAAAGAATCAGAAATTCCTACCCTGAGCTCCTTTGGAACAACCTCCCAACAGTTTCTTTCCCAAATCAGAAACATCTTTGGAAATGAATCAGATATTTCTCACACATTAGCACTGCCTTCCCCAGTAGCAATAAGGACATTTCAGCATGACAGGGATAAACTTCACTTTTTTGAAATCTGCAGATTCTCAGAGACCTCAAAGATGATGGCAAAAACACAACTTTTGGCCACATCATTTGGGGAGAAAGCAAGAATCAACACTTTTAAAATAATAACCAGGTCATCAGATCCTCTAGCTGTGACGTAGATGTTGATACCTTCCAAATTCCTGTCCTTCTTAGCCTTCAAAAAACACTGAGGGAATTGGGATTGCTCAGCCTAGAGAAGGATCTGGGCTGACCTAATTCTGGTCTTCCAGTGCCTGAAGGGAGTTGGTGTGGGGGAATGGCTTCCCACTGACAGAAAGTTTAGATGTGATATGAGGATTAAATTCTTCCCTGTGAGGGTGGTGAGGGCCTGGAAGTGTCCAAGGCCAGGTTGGACAGGGCTTGGAGCACCCTGGGATAGTGTAAGGTGCCAGCCCATGGCAGGGGGGGTGGAACTGGGTGATCTTTAAGGTCCCTCCCAACCCCAACTATTCTGGGATTCCATCAGAGACAAAGGGAGCTCAAAACACCCCTCACAACGGGATACTCAAATCCCTGGACCACCAGCCTGGTGGTGGGAGGGCTTTCTCTGCTTTTCCTTGTGCTGCCACATGACAAAAGCAGAGGACTGGAAGGAGGAAGGTTATGGGCAAAACCTTCCACAGCAAGTGCTGGACTCTGACCTTGCTGCCAGGACTTGATGCTTTCCATGGCAAACAGCAACACCAAAAAGTTGTTAAAGTTTGTGGTTCAGAGTGCAGGACTCTCCAGCTGTGCCCACATGTGGTACAGATTCATCTCTGGCGACATTCACCTTGGATTAATCCCCTCAGGGAGTGAAATCCCAAGGAAAGCTTTGGGGGACAAAGCCACCCCCTCTATCTCCAGCCCACTGCTCCAGCACTCACCCTGAGATGGACAATGCCAGGGTGACCTCCAGGAAGGTGACAACACAAAATTAATTCACAGAATTCACAGAATGACCAAGTTGGAAGAGACATTCAAGATCAAGTCCAACCCAGCCCCAACACCTCAACTGAACCCTGGCACCCAGTGCCACATCCAGGCTTTGTTAAACACATCAGGGATGGTGACTCCACCCCCTCCCCGGGCAGCCATTCCAGAACTTTATCACCATTTCTGTAAAAACTTTTTCCTGATATCCAGCCTGGATTTCCCTTGGCCCAGCCTGAGGCTGTGTGCTCTGGTTCTGTCAGTGCTGCTGCAGACAGAGCCCAGCCCCAGCTGCCCACAGCCACCTTTGGGGAGCTGCAGGGAGCGCTGAGGGCACCCCTGAGTCTCCTTTTCTCCAGGCTGAGCCCCCCCAGCTCCCTCAGGCGTTCCTCACAGGGTTTGTGCTCCCAGCCCCTCTCAGGAGCTGCAGGGAGCGCTGAGGGCACCCCTGAGTCTCCTTTTCTCCAGGCTGAGCCCCCCCAGCTCCCTCAGGGGCTCCTCACAGGGCTTGTGTTGACAACAAGCTGCTCCTGACCAAACCTCCCCAAAAGCTGTCAGGGTGTGGAGAAGGGAGACCACAACCAGTTCCATCCAGAACATTTGGAAGAAGAGAGTTACAGCAACAGAATCCTGCAGGGCCGAGCCAGCCAGCGAGTGGGAGGATGTGCTCCAAGGATCCTCGAGCCCTTGCTGCCTTCCAGAGGGAGCCAGACATCCCTCTCCAACAAGCTGAGGCAGCTGGGCACACGGGGAAGCTGAAAACCACCGAAATTTCAGCGTGTAGGGGGACGGCCAGGACAGTTTCATTACTTCCACAGTCGAGCTGATGATATTTTGGTCGTGCAGTTTTGGATTTAGGCACTGAAGTCTGCCTCACTGCTAAATCCTTTTTTGGGTTTGGCCTTAAAACCTTATGTTCAGCAGCATTTGTTTTATCTTCGAGACTTAGAACACAAGGAGAATTTGGCTTGACTATTTTCTTTCTTCATTCACACGAGGAATCCTGTGAATTCGTGGGGATGGAAATGTGATAATAATCTCTCCTTTAAATTCGTCCCCGTTATGGGACACTGAGGCTGCACAGCCACGCAGAGCACAAAGGAAGAGCTCCTCAGTTCAGGATGTCAAATGTGCCTCCAGATTTCTTGGGTTTCACTGCAATACTGAACTAGACTTTTGGTAGCAGAATGTGAGCTCTTTTAAAAATAGTTTAGACAAGACATTTGGTAGAAAATGTTAAAGCATATTAACTAGTGAATAAAAACTAACACAGGAAAATGTACTTTCTAAGCTGTGGAGCTGCTGCAGTCATGGCTGTGTGAGACCTGTAACTCTGTCTCAAAAGATTTAAGCAAATTATACATAATGGGCCAGCAAATTTTATATAATGAGGCCATTTCTGTTCTGTTTTATACTTTTCTTTTTAATTCATTGCATAAATGTAACAGAGCAGAAGTCGATGCTAAATGCTTATTTTATTTAAGTGTCTGTCAAAGAATAAGAGAAATCAGACAAAAAATGGATTTCTCAAAGCAATTTGATCATAAATATTTACTGGCAGGGCTTTATTTAGTCTGCTGAAACAACAGACACGAAATTAAGAGCACCTTGTTGATTAGGAGGCTTTTGTTCAAAGCTTTGGAGTAAAATAAGTAATTCTAAATGTGCAAGTGTTTGCATTTAGTCACTGTATATAAAAACACACAGTTTTCTCCAGCAGGGAGCTGCAATTGGAGCACGCATCCAATTGTGGCTGTTACTCCGCAGGAATCTTTACATTTTTACAAGGACAAGAATATACAATCTTAGTGAATTCAAATGATTTTTGTTTTTAGAAAAACTGTCAGAGACTTTCACCGCGGCGTAGCGGGACAAAATAGCTGCAGCATGTTCAGCACTTCAGCACAAAACACCTCAATTTAGTGTCCTCCAGACACATAAAGAGAGCAGAGAAAGGTAATTTGGAGATGAGTGGACAAGATCCTGCAGGAGATTTCTGGGGAGAGCTAAAAGCAAGTTTGTGAAGCGCAGTGGAAAGTCTCTTCAGAGAAGTGACGCCGCACAAGAGGAGAAGCACCAGATGGCAAACTGGCAGAGAGTGCTGCTCTGCCAAAACGAGCGTGTCAGGAGAAGGAGAAAAGTGGAATCAGACGAACGGAAGGAGATAAGGAGTGATTTGATTTGGAAACCACAAGAGCTGTCAGAAGATGAGGAGGAGTTTGGCTGAACTTTGTGGAAGTGAGAAGCTTCCTGCGAAGCAGGGCAACGAGTTTGTGCTCCTCCAGTGAAAGGGAGCGCTCTGTGTGCTCCCAAGGTGGGCTGAATGTGCTCAGAATCCCAAATTATGGCTCTTAGAGGAAGTTCTGCTTCAGAGCTGGGTAAATTCTCTCTGAGTGCTCTGAAAGAACCTGGCTGAACCTGCAGCTCAGTGCAGGAGGCACTACCCAAACCTATCAAGGTAAGGAACCAACAGTGGAAATAAATATTTCCCTGAACGCAGCAGGGGTGTAAGATAAAGTGTCAGTGAGCACAGGGCAATCCTGTGACAAGGATTAAATGCTATTTACTGTAAATATGAACCAGATCTCTCAGTGCCCTTGTTGCTGATCTCAATGCATGGGTTAAGTCTGGCAGAGAGAACAAATCCAGTGAGTTCAACACAAGTTTTTTTGGGTTCTGCATCAATTCAGTTCAACAAATGTGATGGCACCCGTGCCAGTTCACAGGGGCCACACCGAGAGTCACCCCAAACACTCCCTGTCCTCCCTCCTCATCAGTCTCAACAGCCCCTGATAAATGAGAGCTCACACACCCACTTTACCTCACAAAACAACCTCTTCCCCATATTAGATGGCACTGGGATTTAATAGACACATTAATGGCCATAATGGACATTTACAGACATGAATAGGCATAAACAATAATAATAATATAAAAATAATGTAATAATTATTTTTATTTTTACTTTTATTTTTGCTATTATTATTATTGTTCATAGGCTGGGTACACATGGAGCTTAGCAACTCAAACCAAAACATCCCAATGAGGTTTACAGGAAGCACAGACTAACAGTATCAAGCAGCAAAAAATAATTAAATGATGGTCCACTCCTAAATTCTCAACTGCTTAAAATATGTATAAAAGCAACATTTAGAAGTCTATGTCCTGTTTAGATTTAAAGCCACAGAGACACGGCATTGTTCAGGTTGGAAAAGGCCTTGAGATCACTGAGTCCAACCTAAGCCAGCACTGCCAAGCCCACCACTAACCCCTGTCCTTAAGTGCCACAAGGCACTTAAATATGAAAAAAAATATGAAAAAATATGAAAAAATATGAAAAAATATGAAAAAATATGAAAAATTTCATATTTTTTTATTCTTCCGGAGGGTGCTTATTTATTCTGAAAGGTAGTTCAAGAAATTTTGTTTAAGAAATAAAAAATTCCCTTTTAAAGTGTCATGAGATGAAAAAGCTGCCTTGCAAATTTGCAAATTTTTTTTGTAATTGTAATTTTTCTGATGAAAAAGTCTGTTTAGAAAGGCAGTGAGAACGGTGAAAGTGTAATGGAGACGATTTAAACCAAATTTTAGCAGAAGTTAACAGAAATCATGTTTGAAACACAACAAAATTCTCATTGCTGCTGTGTGTCACCACATATGCCTGACCTTACTAAAACAGGAATTCTTACCAAAAATTCCAATCTACTTTTCTGTGATTCCCCTATTTATTTTGGCTCGATTCCCACTCTGTACTGTCTCCAGTCAGTCTTTCACCTTCTGCCCTTTGCCAGTAGCCTTGATTTTTTGCAGCAGCCCATTGCTGGAGAAACTCATCCCTCCAGCACCTCTCCAGCTCCTCCTTTTCCTTTTTTCCTGCCCCAAAACTGCAGTGGCTCGGGGAGAGCTGCTCTGGCTGCTCTGCAGGCTCCAAGGAGGCCCTTCCCAAGGTGAATAAATACAGGAAAATCCCAACGAGAAGAATAAAGTCAAACAGAGCTCAGCAAAAGCTCACTCCAAAGGAAAAATCTCCTTTCTGCCACAAAAAACGTGAATAAAAATTGACGTAAAATTCGTGTCCATGGCTAAAACTCAGCTTAGAGGCACAAGATGAACACTCCAAACCTGAGCTCCTGGGATTTATTCCTAAAATTCCATTTATTTGTGCTGCACCTGACAGTTACAGAGCCACAACCTCATGGAATCATTGGAGTTGGAAAATCCCTCCAGGATCATCGAGTCCAAGCTGTGCCTGATCCCCACCTTGTCCCCAGCCCAGGGCACTGAGTGTCACATCCAGGCATTCCTTGGACACCTCCAGGGATGGGCACTCCCAACCTCCCTGGGCAGTTCCAGTGCTTTATCAATTTACCAATTAAAACAGCAGGATCAAATCCTCACTCAGAACCAGCCCAGTTTTCTTGCTTTAAGAAATAACAAACTCTGGTAGATAAAAAGTAAAAATATACCGTATTTTTAGTCAAAATATACCTATTTTTAGTCAAAATATACCTTATTTTTTAGTCAAAATACAGCTTTGTGCATCCATATTAATTACCTATTTATAGTCCAACAAATCTCAGCTCATTTAATACATGTTATTAATGCTGTAATGTTATTCCAAATTGCATTTCACCTGGAAAACAACCCTGTGAGGCAACAGGGAATCTTTGAGATAAATACCAGGAGGGGCATCCCTGTGGCTCCTGCTTCCCTGAAATCATTAATGTCACCGAGTTTGAAAGTGGATCTTAGCTCAGAGGAGGTTTTAAAAGGTGAAAAAACCTCAAGTGTTTTTCTTAGCTCTGCTTCAGCCCGTGCAAGTTCACACACAGGGGTGTATCTGAGCGATCTAGAAGGGAAAACCTTTAATCAGGATTATTACAGATGACAGAGGAAAGATTCCTTTAATTAATGGTCCTTGCTGGCAACCTGTGCCACTGTAAAATTAGCTCCAAATTTGTTCTGCCATGTTTATGGGCTCCAGTTCAAGAATCCACGGAGTGTGGAGTGTTTTACAAGCTCCTGCAGCAGCACAGAAAAGCAGGTGCTCAGGCTCGGTGTGAGGAGAGAATAAATGCAACCATTTATCCAGAGCATTGTGCAACCCACCAGCAGAGCTCAGATCCCAAAGCAGGGACAACTTCAGGATATCCAGGGAGCAGCACAGCTCCAGAGGGGCTGGATTTGCCCAGAAATCTGCAAAACAATTCTGCTGCCAGGCAGAGGGGAAGGGGCACTGCACACCCCCAGGGCTGCAGCTCCACCAATTCACCTCTCACAAACCTCGTTTTTCCTTGCCAGGTTTTTATCCAGCTCTCTGCTTTTGACATCCTTAATCAAGTCTGTCAGGAGCTCTGCAATAGTTAATTAACTAATTAATTGCTTTGCACGCCTGAGTGGAATGGGAAGCGTTGCCAAGGCTGACTTGGTTTATCGCAGAATCCTGGAGTGGGTTGGGTTGGGAGAGACCCTAAAGCTCATCCAGTGCCACCCCTGCCATGGGCAGGAACATTTCCGCCATCCCAGGCTGCTCCAAGCCCTGTCCAGCCTGGCCTTGGGCACTGCCAGGGATCCAGGGGCAGCCACAGCTTCCCTGGGCACCCTGTTCCCAGATCTCCAGGGATGCCAAGGTTGTAAGGCAAAAAAAAGAAATCTATTTTCCTGGTGACAGGTGCTGCCAGTCTTCCCATCACAGGCCGAACTTTTGGGGATTTAGGTTTTTCTGTTTCACACATCACAGCCACCTGGAGCTTGTTCTCATGCTTTCCTCCATTATTCCATTTTCCCCTATGAAATGAAGCATTTCTCCTGCTTCAAATCTACTTTGAAAAGCTAAATTTAGCCCACCACCATCCCCCCAGCAGAGGTTCTCACACCACTACAATTCCTTTCCCTGCTGCACAGGTGTCCTCCCAAGGATTTTAGTCACCAGGATGGGCCCCCAGAGCAGCTGTTGGAATCTGTAACTCCAGGAATCACGGGCTACAGATGCAGGTGCAGCTGCAGAACCATCAGGCACCACGCAGAAGTCCTTCAAGGCTGATAAAACATGCACTGCATCTGTTCCACACAGGGAGGAGGCACAGAGCGAGTTCATTTCTCATTTCTCCAGGCACAAGTCTCCTTTTTGCTGTTGGCTTGGAATCTTTTTTCCCCTTTTCCCTTTTTCTTTTTTTTTTTCTGTTTAGGTCCCGCTGAGCTCAAAATCCATTTCCACTGATCTGATGTTTGGTCTTCTAAGCAACTTGGCTTGACAAATTTGTGTAACTTAGATCTGCTTCAGGGCAGATTGTTCTCAGACTGCTTAAAATTCAATCCATGAGGTTTTCAATCCTCCATGCTTTCTCCAAGGTGTAGCACCACATGGAGGGTGTGCTATTGGGTTTCTGTATTATTTTTTCCAGTAATGGGGCATTGCAGGTGAAATTGAGGCAGAATTTTTATGTATTTCCAGCCCCCTGGTAATGTCAGCCATGGATCATCCCTGCTTTGCTCATCTTTTGTGTTGGATGAGGAAAAGCTGAGGGAATTGGGATAACTCAGCCTGGAGAAGAGAAGCTTTGGGGTGACCTCACTGTGGCCTTCCAGAANCTCTGCTCAGCCCACGGGGTTTGTGCTCTTGGGCTGAGATTTGGATCATTTGTCCTTGGTCCCCAGCTGGAGAAGGAATTGTTTTGTCTCCCTGCTCTGTGAGGAGAGCTCACCAACACTGAGTGTGAAGCTCAGAACTGCACACTGAAGCAGCTCAGAACCTGAAAAATAGAAAAGCTCAAACCTGAGGGATCAGAGGAGTGGGGAGTGGCCTGGGAACAAGGTGTCCAGAGAAGCTGTGGCTGCCCCTGGATCTATGGAAGTGCCCAAGGCCAGGCTGGACAGGGCTTGGAGCCACCTGGCACAGTGGGAGGTGTCGCTGCCCATGGCAGGGGTGGCACTGGATGAGCTTTAAGTTCCCTTCCATCCCAAACCATTCTGAGATTTTTATTTACCTCCTCTTCTTCAGAGCTGTCACCTTTCTGCTGTGTTTTGTTTGTTTTAATTCAAGCATTTTCTGGGCACAGGATGAGATGAAGGAGCCACAACAGCACGTTTGGACCTCACCATGTAGCAGATTCTTCACCTTGCATGTGTCATTTCACCCTCTACTCCTCATTTTATTCATCTCTGATCACCCAAGGAGCGATTCTCACATTGCATTGAGAACACAGCCACGTGGGAGATAAAGGTTATTTCTCTGGGATGGTGCCCTAAGCACAGAACAAGATTTCTGTCACCCAAACCCCTCCCCAGGCTGCAGGGACAGCAAATTTCTTGTGCTCCGGGCCACGTTCCCTGAAGGGTCTCATGGAAAAGCTCAGTGCACACAAACTCCACCAGGTTCATTAATATTTAGTCAGTTTAATGTCATTAAGACACCAAATGAACAAGTGGGTCATTGATCCAGCCTCCAGTGAGTGCCTTGGCATAAGCAAACAACATTCAGGGGCAGCACAATGAAATTTTGGGTGTACTTCTAGGAACAAAGAACCCATAATTCTGGGATGGGGGATTCCTAGGAAACAGTGACCCTGGGAACAGCCTGCCAGGTCCTGTGGGCCTGGAGCTGAATAGGAGCTCCCAGAAAAGCCCATCCCTGTGTTTGGGAATGCAGGGGAAGAGAACAGCCTTTGTCCAGCAGGGCTCTTTCCCACCATCAGGTCTGCCCTGGCCGTGTCTCCTGCAGGAATTATACAGAGAAAACAATGAGCAGAATAAATGAGTCAAGAACAAGTCTTGCATGTGGTTTGGGGTGGTTTTTTTTTTTAACCACCTTCTGGAGGGTATTCTTATCACAGCAGAAAAAAGTTTCCTAATATATTATAAAATGAGCCTGGCAGACAAAATATCATGGGGAGGAAGTAATGATATGATTTATCTGTAATTAGAAAGACTTAGACTCACACTTTTTTCCTGTGTCTTGCAGAATAACAGAGATTGAAATCAACAACCTGGATAAAACAAAGATAGCCCTGTGCTGTCTAATTTTTCCTACCCCTGGGATTTGCTTCACTTCTTCCTATTCAAAACTTTGCTATGAGCCTGAGATAAATTCTTTACTTCAATAAACTTTTTTCACTCAGGATTCCCATATAACCCTTTCTTTTCCTACTACAGGATGAAAAAGCAGCTAGATCATAGTTTGTGACTAACAATTACTCAAATCTAAAAATATTTTTCCTTTGAGGCGATGAACGAGGGGTTTTTTCTACATTGGGCAACAGACCAAGACCTCAGTGATTAAAATACAAGAAGCCCAGGATTAAATATGTTCTGTACACAGATTTATCTATCAAACCTCTCTGCACACACGTGCACACACTGACAACATCACTCAGCCTCACACCAGTGTGAACAAGTTTTGCAGCCAAGCCACATTCCATTAAAAGGAGTTAGTTTTCTACAGCCCCACACAGTGTTCCCCCCTTAGGAATTTAGTTTTCAATTAAATCTTTAAGATTTAAAAAAAAAAAAAAATGTTTTTCAAACCTCATAGCAGCTTCCTTTCTGTGGCTCACGTGAAATGGCACATTTGGGGCTCTTGTCATGGGGATCTGAAACAAAATCTGCTGCTCTTTGGGGCCTTGGGTGGGGAAAGCAGGGCCTGAGAGCCCAAATAATGTTCACAGGGAATTTGGCAGGATGCAAAGTTGTAGGGAAAGTCAAGCAGATGTAGGGGATGCAGGGCAATGCTGGACATGGGGTCTGGTGGTTTCAGCTTGATGTTGCTTTCAAACAAAATTTGCCATCAGCTTTAAGTGCCCAGGGTGTGAGCAGAGCATTTCTGAGTCCAGCATGGCAGGGAAAGAGCAGAGGAAAAAGGAAAAGACAACATCCAGCACACCCTAAAGATTAAATATTGCTCCAGTTATTAACTATGTTTGTCCTTAAAGAGGAAAGGCACTTGGATCATTCCCTTAATTCTGGTCATACTCCAGTTATTATATTCTTATGTATTTATGTCTCATTTCAAGAGAGAAAAACTGTTTTAAAACTAAAGAAATCACTTCAAAGGTTTGCAAAGATTGCTGGCTTGGACTCACATGAGAGCACATCATTTGTCCAGCCCCTTTTGAAACATACTTTAAATACAAAACAAAACAAAAATAAAAATAAATATTCCCTCAAGAAAACTCATCGTTCAACTTTCAGAAAATAAGAAATGCCCCAACATCTTTACTTGATGAAGCTCCACTTGTGCTCTGCTGTAAAACCACATAAATATCACAGAGATTCCTTTTCACTCCCAAATTTCAGAGCTTTCCCTTGGGTCTCAAACCATTTTCTGTGTGAAATCACCCAGGTGAGGGCTGCCTGCTCCTGGAAAGTTGGGAATTCTTTGGCCCAGCTGCTGTGCAGACACTCAGTGTCTGCTGTCTGCCCTGCAGTGAAAACAAACCAGGGCAGCTCTGCTGGTCCCACGTTCCAAGTGGGATTTTGCCATCTGTCCCTGGGTTTGCAGGGCTATTTCCATTTCCAGCTCATACCAAACAAATTCCACCTCCAGCACCAGGAGCACTTCAAAAGGGATCATGTGCACGGGGGAACGTGCCTGGGAGTCAGGGGGACCTGCATCTGTTCCCAGCTCTAAATCTTGTTTGGCAGCATGGCATTAAAGGCTCCTGGAGCAGGGAGGGATCTGTGTTACCACATCCAGCAGGGCCATAAAATTCCCAAATTCCCTCACTCCACAGTTTTCCAGGCTGTTGGCACCCAGCTCTGAGCTGAGGTGTGGTAAATTGTGACAGGCAGGTCATGGCTCTCTCTGTAGAATGAAAGTCTAATAAAATACACGGTCTGCAACACCATCAGTTCCAGGAATTATTAGTTAATGATGGCTGAAAACAGAGAATCTCCAAACATTTTACACGCATCTGAATTTTCTAAGGGGTTTAGTGTGGAACAGATTTAAAAAGCAGGATTTAAAAACATTTTTTTCTGTTTTTCCCCTATCCTAGGGTTCTCTCAGCACTACTTCATCTCTAACACTGCTTAGAGAACTGGTATGGTCTGTGAACCTGGGCAGAGGGAAAATAAGCTTTTTTTAATATATAAAAAGCAAACCAGAGGCTGATTTGACACATATTTAATCTCCCCAGCCCTCTCTGAAGGGGGAACCTCAGCCCTTGGTCGTTCCTCCTCCCCCAAAAGCAGAGCCTGTGCAGAGCTGCCAACTCTCATTCTTTTGGAATGAGACACTCTCATTTATTGTCTCAATTTCAATCTGCCCCAGGCCCAAAATAAAGTCAGCCACCATTGATTTCAGGAGGATATTTAGCAACATTCCAATTCTTTCTGAGCCAATTAGATGACCATAAATTGGCAACTCAACAGATTTCCTGCTGGGGATTTGGTTGTTGCACCAACACCTCCTGCTCCCTTCACCCAGACTTCCAGTTTTTGACAAAATAATACATAAAAGGGGGTGGCAGTGAGAGGCAAGTGGGACAAGGAAGCTCCCTGCCCTTCAGCAAAATTTAAAATGTCCCAGCATGTAGAGGGAACGACCCAAACAATATAAAATACTCCTGATAATATTTTGGAATTATTTCCCCTTGGTCATGCAGCTCGTCAGGGAGAAAGAGCAGAACAAAATAATAAATTCAGCTGCAGCAGAGACACAACTTCTGACCGTTGGAGCACTTTGATGTGCACACAAACAAGTGCAGTGCAGATGCTTGGCTTCTCCACTTGCCAGCAAGCTCGGAGCAGATGGGATGGAAGGAGGATTCCAAAAGGGCTGCACATAAGGACAGAGATCCCCAGAGGTGCAAATAATCCTGCTTTTCCTCTGAAAGATGCTGTGCCTCAGATGTTTGATCAATAACTTCACATCTGAGCAACTTGTAGGATGCATCTTCTGCTGCTGGGTTGTGTTTAAAAAATGCCACAAGTAAAAGCACTGGGACAGCAGCACTGAAGCAAGGTTCTGTGCTGGAAGACAAAGTGAGCTTTGAGAGAGCATCACTTCGGCAAAATAAGTCAAAAAAAGACAGGGAAATGAAAAAAAAAAATTTATAAAGTACAAGTGTTTTGAAAAGCAGCTCCAAATGGCCACACCAGCACCAGCTGGGCGTGGAAATGTGGACACAAAGCACAAAAACTCACGTGGCTCCTTCCCACAGATCCCCATGCAGAAGCAAGGAAATAAAGGAGCTGTTTCAGATGTTGTTCAAGCACTCTCAGCACTTTCTCTGCTATTTTAATCATGTTTACTACAGTAATGCCTGAAGAGCCAACCATGGAGAGACTCATTTGATTATATCGAGGCACAGTTACGTCCCCGCTTTATTTTCCAAGCAGATGCTGCTCATGATTTTCCTGCTCATATTTGATCATTTCTTCAAATAACAGCTATAACTGAGAAAAGAATTGAGAAAACATTCTGTGACAGATTCTCATGTTCTGGATTAACTGGAAAGCATAATCTGATCCTGGAGTCGTGCTGTCGAGGAGTGATTTGACACATCCCTTCCATCTAAGAGCTTCATTCCCTGCCTGGATGAGGGAGCAAACACTTCTAGCTGGACATAATCACACATGGATGTGAGGCACTGCTGTGCCAGGGCTAAATTGCATTTTGCTGCTTGTGGCACTGGGGCTTCTGTCCCAAGGACTCACTCTTAAAATGCAGCACAGCTAAAGAAATGCAATTTTCCACCACATTTTGGAAGCATTGGCACGCATGGAGAGTGGTCAATAGGGTGCTCAGGGCACCAGGTAAGTTCTTCATCAGATCCACCTCTCCTGGGTCTTCTGGGGATTTATTCAAACTAAACTCCACTGGTGGCAGTAGCAGAGAAGATCTGGTTTCAACAGATGACAAACCCATTGCAAAAGGGTTGATACCATGATTAAAATAGCTCTTAAAATCAATTAATTAATAAAAAAAAAAGCCAACCCAGAAATGAGCTTAAGATTTATGTTCCATCTTCCTCTGAGCTCTTTTCCTTCAGTGCATTAATCAAGCTAAAAGCAGGGCAGGGATGGTTGTTTGCACAAGCCGAGTCAAATATATTTTAGCTGTTGCTGTTGAGAGCAAAAAGAATTATTTTGCAGGAACCGAAGCTCAAACATTATAATACATGCAAAAAAAGGCAGCCCAATTAGATTCCTTTATCCCCAGCATATGGCAGAGAGGTACAAGCTATGCACTAATGTCTCTGCAGAGCTATTTTTGGGCTGGTATGAGGCTGCAATCTGAGAGGAGTGGTGACAGATCCACAGGCACAACTGGGTTACATTCGTCAGGGATGTGCCTGGAGAGCTCCTCCCTGCCAGGAACTTCACAGCAAGCAGCAGAAACTTCCCTAATGCCTGTATTCCTGAAATTTCCTGGGAAATTAGAGGGCAGGAGGAATCTTCAGTGGACAGCAAACTTCAGAGCGGGGAAGTGTGACCCATCAGCGCTTCACAAACTGGGAGGTGACATCAATGACAAACAGCGATGAGACCTCCCTTTATCTCTTCACAGATTTTTTTGCCTGTAAAGATTTTATGTATTCAGGTTTCAATATTCAACTTTTACATGCATTAATGTCTCTGCTTTAGTCTAAACTTGGTTTAAACTTTAATCAGCATGGAGAACTCACTGAGCCCTCTCAGCGTTGGTGCTGCTTCCAAGACTCGCTCCAGTTTGACAGTGCAGCAGGATAAATATCTGAGGGATGATATTCCATTTACACAGCAGTAAACAGGCTCTTTCAGAGAGGCACCTTCAAAGCCTTGTAAAAAGCTGCAAAGAATTCAAGTTCCTCTGAAAACAAAGGCAAAATTCCTAGCGATTTCGACAGGGACAGGATTTCATCGTGGGGGCTGGAAATGAATGTTTAAGGTCTCTTCCAACCCCAACCATTCCATGATTCCGGGATTGTCAGATCCTGGAAATTCAGCAGACAAGCTCAGAGGCTGACCTGTATAATCTGTGGCTGATAATCTCCAGGACAGACCTCATTTTGCTTTGGCAAATTTTTTCTGGATGGGGAGGAGAGGTCAGGATCAGTAGTGGCAAGAAGAGGATTCCAAGTAGGAATGGGCTTGATGGTCTTTCCTTGATGATGGGCACACAGAGGGGTTTCCCTTGTTCTGTATGATCCCTTTTCCTGATTATCTTGGCAAAGACAGAACTTTCCCTGCTCCTTTGTCACTTTTTTTCAACAGGGGAAGTCCCAGCCCATCGCTGTCTCCACCTCTGGTTAGGAAGCAAAATAACCAGATCCTATTTCATCCTCAAATGAAATAGGTTTAAATACATTTAGGGAATGTCATCCAGCTCACAGGAGATTACAGGGGAGCAGAGGGGGAATATCTGCAGCTTGGGATGATCAAGTGACAGAGGGGTGAGGACACAGACCCCCATCTTTCCATGGCTCTGGACACACCCTCAGCCACCCTCCTGCCTGCATTGAGGGCTGGGGCACAGAACACTGACCTCTCCTCATGGATCCCAAAATCTGGGAGCAGGGATTGTTTCCAGGACAGGTTCTGTCCCTCCCAGAGCAGCAGCTGCACTCCAACACACTCCAGTGGGGTTGGATAGCCCAGGTGATGGAGGGGAGAGGGAGGGAAGGCTGGCAGGTACTGAGCACCCCCTGCTCCAGCTGGGTTCAGTGTGAGATGGGAACATGAGATTAAAGACACTGACAGATCCAGCTGCACAGCAGCTCAGAAATGTGCTGGTGGCTCTCTGGTCACAGAGAGTTTCCCAAGCATCAGTCTGGAAAAAGCTGTGAGAAGCTCAGAGAAAAGAATTCCGATCAATCTGCACCTGGTGTTTCTGACAATTGTTTTCCTCACAGATTGTTTACCCCAAGTGGTGTCTTCTTAATTAGCCAATCATGTGAAATGTATTAATTAAATAACTAATCAAGTCCACCTGTAACAAACTAAGATCTAAAAGAAGACATCTGAATAAAGTAGGAGCTTTTTGCCTTTTATGCCTTCTGAATGATGAAGTCCCTATGTCGCCTTCTTTACTGTCCCCTATACCTTTGGTAGCACAGAAACAGAAAGAAGACATAAATCCCATTTGCTTCTGTTAAATAACTTGATAATTATTCTGTCCTGAGAACTTCATCCCTAGGGAACAGCCCCCATCAGCCCAGGTGCCTCACGCTGCACCATGAGCCTTTCTCAGGTTTGTAAGCAAACAGTAAAAAAAATTAAAACGTGAATTGATGCTCCCTGTGTGAGCTCAGAGAAACAGAACTGCTCTTTTCCTTGCAAATGCGAGCCCAGCTTTATCTGTTGTTGATGCCAAGGAGTCGCTATCTGCGCATCCGTTTGATAAAAACATCACAACTTTAATTGCTCAATAATCTCCTACAAGGCAGGGTTATTCCGAGTGCCGAGCTCTCTCTCTCACTTCAGCTCCTCAGAGGGTACTTTCTGGAAGGATTTGCATGGCAGTCAAAGCATGCAAAAATTTATAAATACCAACACAGATGCCAACATGTCGGGAGGAATGTAGTTATAACATTTGAAAGCTAGGAAGAAATTAATGTTGATCCTGATTGGAACAGTCACTGTATTTGCAGTGTCTGGAGATTTTTTTTTTTTTTATTTAAAAAAAAAACAACAACATAAATTTGGTTTGTAGAAAATCCTCCATGTCCCAAGCTCCATTTCTTGGCCCCAGCATGACAGTGTTACAGGAAGAGAAGAACAGTTTATTTAAAACAGTTCCAGGATTTAAGGCTCAGCTGACATAACTAATTTTTCCATCCAAACATTGCCGGCTCCAACACAGGCATCAGCTCCAAATCAGCCATCCTGGAAGTTGGGCCCATGCTAAGAGCAGACAGAACTCATGTTCCTGCTGGTGGGATGGCACAAATCACCACAGGCTGAGGAAAAGCAGAGCCTCTCCCCAGGATCCTCTCCCCAAAACCTCCTGGTGTGGCTGTTTCAGATTTTCTATAATTCCTGGAGCACCTGAGGCAGTGGAAACTCCCTGGTGTATAAACAAAACTCTGTCTGAGTGTGCAGGTGGAAGGAAAGGGAAATTTTCTGCACAGCAACACTCTCAAAAGATTTCAAATACTTCATGCCTACTACTTAATTAATTTCCTAACAGAGCACTTAGTGCTGGGGAGAGGGATGAAGGGATAAGGAGTGAAGCTACAGGATTTACTCACAGCCCAAGGCAAACTGTGAGGAGTCTCCTAGGTGGTACAACAAAATCCAGCATCAGGCTAAAACAAACTCTTTAGATGGGATTTGGGAAGGAATCATTCCCTGGGAGGGTGGGCAGGCCCTGGCACAAGTGCCCAGAGAAGCTGTGGATGCCCCTGGATCTCTGGAAGTGTCCAAAGCCAGGTTGGACAGAGCTTGGAGCACCCTGCGATGGTGGCAGGTGTCCCTGCCATGGCAGGTGACTGGAAATAAATGACTTTTAAAGGTCCCTTCCAACCCAAACCATTCAAAGATTCCCCAAACTGTGATTTCTGCATTTCCAAACCCTTCCTCGTGCCATTATGGAACAGTTTACCACGTTAAGAAAACTGCACGTAGAGAAACAGAACAGCACATCTGGGAGAAGAAATGGGAATCCTGAGCCCCAGTTCCCTTCCCAGACAGGTGAAGCTCTCGTCATTAGCAATGGGAATGTCCCCATCAATGCTTCCACCCCCATGGCAGCACTGCTCTGTGAGAAAAGCATCCCCAGACTGGGGTAAAACCAGCCAGATCTGCCTCCCACAGCCACCACAGCCACGGGGGCACCAGAGTTTGCCTTTTGTCATGGATTCAGTGCCATTGCCTTCTCCCATTAGCTCAGTGCCATGGTCTGCAGGACGCAGGGACAGCTGAGCCACGGCGGTGTCAGGACACATTAGGGCTCGTCAGGGCTGCTCAGACTAAAGCCTCCAGGACTTTGTTTTGCTGGCAAAGGTGAAAACTTAGTTTAGCTTCTATTGGCTTCTCATCCACCCAACAGAATCCCCTGGATTCTATTGCAAACAGCAAAACAGGAAAAAAAAAAACCAAACAAAAAAACCAACATGGCAAACACAAAAATTTAGGAGTTTTTCACTTTATCCATTTCATCTTTGCTGTCAATGCAGTCCCTCTACCATCTTAAACCCAGCTTTGATAAAACAAGCTAAAGGTGACTCTGATGGACTGGATTAAAGAAAAACTATCATGACCTCTCTGATTTCAGTTTCAGGCGTGTTGGAAAACCTGTGAGTTTAGGTGTGAATACTATAAAACCATTCTGATAAACAGATTTAGGTGACACATTATTCTGCAGGGCAAGCTGAGACAGCCTCTCTTTTCTCCCTCATGTTAGGGTGAATTGTTAAAAAGCTAAATTTAAAAAAAATGCTGGTAAACTGCTTTAATTATATTTGATCTTAGCCAAACGTGGACCTTTGAAATGAGAATTGCCTTTATAATTTGCCCTGGGCTTTGGACAGCTCCGTGGGGATGGGCATGGATGGGGACATGGAATCCAACAGCACCACCAGGGACAGTCCCAAGGTTGGCTGAAGTGGGGTCCTGGGCCATGGGCAGGAGCTGGAGGGAACATGGCCCCTCTAGAAATATTTTTAAATAAAAATGTTTATGAGAACTAAAATGCCTTGGCCTGGCTCCTGCCAGCTCCTCTGGGCAGCCACTCAGCACCGAGCAGGGCCACCAAGAGCTTGTTCAGCAGCTCAGTTTGTCCAAAACCATGACAACTTACAGACCCTAAATGAAATAAGCAAATAGACCCAGGGATTTCTGACAAATGCAGTCCAAAAGGCATCCATAAAGATCACAGCTTCCACATTTTCACCAATACATCAATTGCTGTGTTTAAATTTATAAAGGATGTGAAGTAATGGAGTCTACATCTTACTTTGAAGATGTGTCCAAACAGAAATGAACTTTTCTATGCAATAGCAAGGGGTTATAAATTTATTTTGGAGGCCAAGCTATCCATACTTCTCTACAAATGTCACATATTTCACAAAGGGCTTAATGCTGTTTACATTGCATTAGAGATGGACAAATCGGTTTGGGCAAAACGTGCCAAAGCTGAAACAAATTCCAGGTCTGAAGGAAGTTTGGTTACTTCTCACCACTCACATTCCTTGCCTGTGTCCCATTCCAGGTGGAATCCAGAGCAGTGAAATCCTGGGAGGGTTTCTGGTTGGATGACCAGAAGCAGGAAGCAGCAAGCACAGAGCTCAGCTTGCTCCTGAGCCTGAGCTGCAGAGAGTGTTTGGGTCCAGACCCATTTTTGGGTGACAGCTCTGTAAACATCTTGAGCAAACACATCTTAGGAAGTGCTCAGCCCCTTCTGGCTGCCCTGGGAAGCTGAGTGACTTTGCAAAGGCAGCCAAAGTTTTGGGATGGTGTCCACGTCCCAGAAGTTTGCGGCAGAGATCTGCTGGATGAAGTCCATCCTCATGATCGCACAGCGCTTCCCTTTAAAGAGCATCATCACACCCCTAAGCCACTGAACGTTTCCTGGCTGCCAAGCACCCAAAGGCACACACTCAAACCCTAAAAAGGAATCAGAAAATCTCGCCGCCCCGCTCGCCTCGTTCTCCCAAATGTTCTTTTTTGATGGAGCTCTTTGAAGCTCAGCTTTTCCTCGGAACATCCCGGAGGACGCAGCACATCCCCACATCTGATTGTCAGCTCCCGACTCTGAACCCAGAATTTGGTTTGGCCATGAAATCCCTGCTGTCCCCTAAATAAAGTTTCCACCTCAATAGTTCAAAGCCACGGTGCCATATGCTAAATGACACGAATAGCTTCTTCATCTTTATAATTAACTTCAACTCTCCTGACTTCCCTGCCTGCTTGGTGGTGTTTGGCTGCTTCTCTCCAGCTTGGGGTGATCTGAGCTGTGCAAATCTCTTTGGAAATTTCTCCTTCACCAAGGTCATCCCTCTCACAGCCAAGCAGGAAAAAGGCCCGTGGCACTGACCCCACTTGCTTTCCCTCCTCACTCGGAATTCTCTCCTCCCCTGACACCCTGGGTTTCATCTCCATAAGCCAGTCCATAATCCATGTCAATGGCTCTTCTCCTGAGTTATTTTTAATCTTAAAAAACCCCATCAGTCTGTGGTGTCACAGGCTGTCTCTTGCTCCTTTTAGACAAGGACTGAAATAAAGCAGCTCTTCCCATCCTGTGTTGATAATTGTTGGTGTTTTCAACGACATTTGGGGGAATTTATTAATTATTTATGGACTTTTTCCCTTCCTCCCTTTCACTCCAGTGAAGCCACACACAGATATCTGATTTCTGCCTTTTACTCTTTCAAAGAATCACAGAATCACATGGTTTGGATTAAAAGGAACCCTAAAATCCCTCCAGTGACCTTGCCATGGGCAGGGACACCTCCCACTATCCCAGGCTGCTCCAAGCCCCATCCAGCCTGGCCTTGGGCACTTCCAGGGATCCAGGGGCAGCCACAGCTTCTCTGGGAATTCCATTCCAGGGCCTCTCCACCCTTCCAGCCAGGAATTCCCAATCCCCAGTCTCTCATCCATCCCTGCCCTCTGGCTGTGGGAAGCCATTCCCTATTGTCCTGTCCCTCCATGCCTTGTCCCCAGTCCCTCTCCAGCTCTCCTGGAGCCCCTTCAGGCCCTGGCAGGGCTCTGAGCTCTCCCTGGATCCTTCCCTTCTCCAGGTGAGCACTCCCAGCTCTCCCAGCCTGGCTCCAGAGGGGCTCCAGCCCTGGAGCAGCCCCGTGGCCCCTCTGGGCTCTCTCCAGCAGCTCCAGGTGCTGCAGATGTTGGACCCAGACCTGGGGGCAGCTCTCCTGAATTTGTGCTGTTTCACCTTCCTGCTCCCCCTGAGCTGAACCTGCTGCTGGGGCAGCCCAAGTTCTCCATCTCTCCTCAGCTCTGCCTTCAGCTCCTTCATGGATCAGCACCAATTCTCTCAAAAAACATCAATATTCCTCCTGCTTTATCTGCTCGTTGACCAGGAGTTCCTCAGGACAAGGCAGTCCCCAAAACCACATTGGATTTAGCATTCCCTCCCTTCCCTTCAATCCTTTCAGGCTTTTTCACTGAAAATATCCATTTCCAAGTCACAATCTTCCATTTTATCATTTCCTTTGCATAAATTACATTTCTGGTTTTCTCTTGCTCTCTCTCTCCCCACTTTCCCGTATGTCCTCATTCCCCATTCCTGAACTTCCTCCTCTTTTCAGCAGCAAATATGAGAAAAAGGGGGAAAAGAGGTGAAGTGGAGGCAAAACCAAACATTTGGGATATTTTCCCCTTAAAGGCACAAATATAAAGGCATTCTCCCTATTCAGCAAGAACAACAGAAGGAAAAGCAATTGAAAATATTCAAGAATTATCACAATTTCCTCATTTTTAACCATCCCTAGAAAATAAACGGGAGCTATTCAGCCATGAGTACATTTCACTGAAGTGACACTTAACAATCCAAAAATATGGCATTTAATTTTGCATTTCTCTCTGAGCAGGAGATAATTTCATCTGTGGCTGCTGCAACAGCTGCACTGCTCCCCAAAAATTCCTTGTTTGAGATGAAAAAGAGGGTTAATCATGCTGGATTCAGGTTTTTGGGTGTTTTTTTCCTTTGGTTTAAAGTCAGACTTTCACATTAAAAATATTATGAAAATTAATTTTCACAGACAAATGATATCCAAATTGAAATGCCATTTTCTTTACCCATCTGAGGCCAAAGATGGATTTCATTGCCACAAAACTGGAATCTGCTGCCTCCCACAGCTCAGAAATCACCCAGGAAGGGCTGGACACTGACAATTCCTGCTGACTCCACGTTTGGAGGTTAAGATCCAAGTTTAATCAACCCACTGAAAACAATGACTGGGTCCAAATCCAGCTGCTGCTCTGCCAGGGAAAAGAATCATTTCACCTATCCCACAGTTTATAGATTATTAAATCCTCCTCTTTTGTTTCTGTTTCAGTCACTTTTGCTGGCAAAGGAGGGAAAAACAGGGAAAATCTCAATGCAGACACAGCACCTCACTGGCCCAGCCAAAGAGGGACTTGTGGGGTGAATCATGGAATTATTGAGGTTGCAAAAGACATTTTAGATCCTCTAATCCAACCACTATAAAACATTTGTCCATTTAACCATTAAAATGGGCCACGTTTTCATCTGGTTCTTGGATATGAGGTGAGGTGGAAGGAGCTGAAGAGGAGAACCNGGTGGAAGGAGCGGAAGAGGAAAACCCCACAGCCCCCCCCTTGGCCTGAAAAACATCTAGGTTCATCTCAAGGGCTTGACAAAAAAAAAAAAAAAAGTTGCATTTCTAAATTAAAACCAAAAAAAATAACCTAAGCAAAGAAGCAAATATTCTCTGTATTTCTTAATAAATTGTATGTGGTGTAAACACCAATCTCAGAGCCACAAGCAGCAAGGCAGAAAGGTTCAACACAATCTGCAACGTGTGTGCTGGAAAATATCCCCTTTAACTCTGAAAAACATTATCTTTTAATGGCACTAGAGATCAGCCATAAAGTTTCGCTTTAACCTTGTTTCCCTTCCATGCAATTTTTTATTTACTTAGATAATATTAAATATTTGATGTCATAAAATGTGTTCTTGACCCAACAGATCTTTAAATCTCTCCCTTTTCTGACCGATATCTGCGTCTCTGTGTGCTGGCCAAGTTCAAACCCAGTCTAAACAACTTCCTGGCTTCACCATGCATTAAAACAGCTGCCAGCCCTGTGCTTTTTTCCTCTATTTCACAGTTCCAACTGCTCCAAAAGCATTAAATTTCCACTCATGTTTAGTAACAGGGACGTAAATACAAAAATGTTCCATAGTATGGAGACATCCCCATATTTTTTGGTCCCTTATTGTTTAAACACTTCGCTAAACAGAGCAATACATTCAATTTCCAGTAGAATATGACAGGAATGTGCATTATTTTGAGTAAGGGTATAACTTGGTGCGATATTTAAGCAAAGATGGCTGCATGAAGATTATTTCCTGGAAATCAATATTCCATGGGGGAGAGCTGATGTCTCAAGTACATGGGAGAGTCATTGACTCCAGCTGCCTGTGACGTGGAAAATAGTCTACATGGAGGCTGTTGGGGCTGGAAATAAAAGTATGGGAATATGGATTTTTATGTGCATTATGGAGTTCACAGTTGCCACACTCTGCTTGAGACAATCCCAGGAAATTAATGTCCTAGATATTGCACACATCGCTGCAAATCTATTCCACAGAATCACAGGAACATTAAGATTGGAAAAGAGCTCCAAGGTCATTGAGTCCCAGCTGTGCCCAATCCCCAACCTGTCCCCAGAGCTCTGAGTGCCACCTCCAGGAATTCCTTGGACACCTCCAGGGATGGGCACTCCAAACCTCCCTGGGCAGCTCTTTCCAAAGTCTGACCCCTCTTTCCATGGGGAAATTCCTGCCGGTGCCCACCCTGAGCTGCCCCGGCCCAGCCTGAGGCCGTTCCCTCTCCTCCTGTCCCTGTTCCCTGGGAGCAGAGCCCGACCCCCCCGGCTGTCCCCTCCTGGCAGGGAATTCCAGAGGGGGAAAAGATCCCTGGGGATCCTCCTTTGCTCCAGGCTCAGCCCCTTCCCAGCTCCCTCAGGAATTCTCCATTCCCTTCCCAGCTCCCTCAGGAATTCTCCATTCCCTTCCCAGCTCCGTTCCCTTCCCTGCACATGCTCCAGCCCCTCAGGGCCGTAAGGGGAAAATAAAAACTGGGAGAAAATGTGAGGGGAAAAAAAAGTGCGGGAAGTTTGGGGAGGGCTCTGCTGCAGA
>WEZZ01005885.1:106486-137264 GCA_013400585.1 Chloropsis cyanopogon
AGGGCTCTGCTGCAGAGCTTTTCCCTTCTGGATCCTCCTTTGCTCCAGGCTCAGCCCCTTCCCAGCTCCCTCAGGAATTCTCCAGCCCCACAGTGTCCCTCTTGTCCCAGAGCTGTTTCCAGCCCCTGTGTCCCAGCCTGGAGCTGCAGGGGGTTGGTGTCACCCAAGGGCCGGGCCCAGCACTCGCCCTGGTTCCCCATCCCATGGCTCCAGCCTGTCCAGATCCCTCTGCAGAGCCTCCTGCCCTCCTGCAGCCCAACACCCCCACCCATCCTGGTGTCGACAGCGAAGTTCCTGAGGGTGCCTCCATCCCCTCGACCACATCATCAATAAAGACAATAAACAGGGCTGGCCACTGGCCCTGGGGACACCACTGGTGGTTTGACACCAGCTGGATGTGGCACCGCTCCCTGGGCCGGGCCAGCAGCCAGTTCTCACAGGAGGGAAGAGTGACCCTGTCCAAGCCTGGCCTGCAGCTCTCCAGGAGATGCATGGGAGATGTGCCCAAGGCCATGCTGAAGTGCAGGTGACACATCCACAGCCTTTCCCTCCTCCCCCAGCCTGTCACCTGGCCATGGAAGGCGCTTGTGAACGCTCCTGCTCAATCAGCAGTATTTCCATAAGATATTGGTGATGTTTGCCAATATTATTTCCATGAGATGGGAGCCTAAAATAGAGCAGTGGGTGTAGGCAAATTCCAGGGATATTCTCCTCTGTGCTGCTTGCATCACAGCTGGAAGAGAGGATGAGGTCCCAGAGTCAGGAATGTGACAGACCGGCCCAAGGCCAACTCTGAATTACACGCTAATTTTTTTTTCTTTTTGTTAATTACAAACGTTTCTGTATTGGGAAAGTGGGACGCAGTTAATGTGTAATTAACTCGTTTGGGCAAGTCACAGCCCTCTGCTGAAAACTCCACCTCCTTTTATCTGATCCATCCACACCCTTGAGTGCCTGCAACGCTGCATGGGATGCGTGGGATTGCTCTGATGGCAGATTCCCAACTTTACATAATGTAAACAAAACAGCTCCGCTCAGCAACTCCTTGCCTTCCCTGTAAAATTGCTTCAAGACCCAGGAGTGCAAGAAAAATCAAGCTGTGGCCTATAAGGCAGAGGAAAAAAAAAAATTAAATCACTTTTAAAAGAAGGTCTCTGGGGTGAGGGCAACACCAAAGCGGAGAAATGCCAAGAAAGGGATTTTATGGTGTTTAAAAAAAACAAACTCAACCAGCTGAACCCAAAGCTCCCCAGTGCCAGGGGCAGTGCTGGGAAGTCTGAACCCACAACTGGTTCACCACCAGTGGAAATAACATTTGTCCCTCGCTCTCCAGCTGAGCAGGAAATTACACTTGGGTATCTGAAAGTTTTTAAGATGCTTTAAAAGTGTAATTAGGTGTAGAGGATGCCAGCAAGGATCCTCCATGCTCAGAAAGGGAGATTTGCAAAGGCAGAAGTCCAGAAATCCTGGGCACAAAGCTAATTTAATGTCTCCCTGGCCACTCAGCAGCTCCAGCACTGGGACAGCAGAGGTAATAACGAAATTCCAGTGAGGATCCATCTGCTGAAGGGCTGAAAATGAGGCCTTTGCAGGGATAGTCCCTGGGCTAAGCCAGCCTGGCTTTAATTAGTGAGGTGTTAAGGCACCTGAGTAGCAAACACAGTCACATCTCCTGGCTCTTCTCAGAGGCAAAACTGGGGGGATTCCAGTCCTTCCCCCCATTCCCAGTTAAAGCCGGGTGGAGCAGCTCCTTCCTCATCAAACCAGCCCAGAGCAGATGGCTTGAGCTGGGTTTGGGGACCTTCTGAGTGACAGCAGGTGGAAATATCTGAAGAGCAAGTCTTGGGGGGGTGCAGGAGGACACGAAGGAAGCAGTTGGAGGTGGTTTGGTGGGAAGGACACGGCGTTCCCTGCAAACTGGAGCTGAGTTGCTGTGCTAAACCTCTCCCAGGCAGCGTGTGCACGCTCCTGCTGCTCTGAAACATCAGGAGGAGCCACGTGGGACCCACAAATGGCAAAAGGAAATGTCCCCAGCTGATCACTCCTCGCGCAGGATCGCTCCCTGGTACCGCTTCCATGTTTTCATGTCACCGCTTTGGCACCCTGAACATTTGTCTTTGGCACTTCAGATATTTCTGACTGCTTTCTCAGCCCCTAGTGCTGGAAGAATTTTACCTAAAAAGTGAAGAGAAATTCATTTTTCCTTTCCTTTTTTAACTTTCCATAGTCTTGGCAGCAAACTGTGTCATGATGATGTTGGCAACAACATATTTGTGGCAGAAGGAAGAAAGGGAATCATAAAATATATGAAAGAAAAAGTTGACATTTTAATGAAATACCTTGTAACTTCTTGGAAAAAAGTTATTAAAATGCAGTCAGTTTATAGCTGTTTGTACAGATAGGAGGAGGAGGAGACTTGCTCCTGAAGCCTGCAATAAAAATCGCTTGTTAACCAAAAGTAATAGTGGCTAGAAATTATTTCCAAAATTCATTACTGGAGAGAATTTTAGATTTGGGACATTCTGGGCTTTTCTGAGTACTTGAAGATTGCTGGCACATGCCTGAGGATTGGGAGAGCAGCCTGCCTTGTTCCTCAGGAGAAGGAGCAGGATGATGGAGCATCTCCTCTTCCTTCCCGACAGCTCTCGAGTTGGCACTCGCTGCTCACTCGGCTCCAAATGAGGGAATTTATCTCAAATGCTGCTCTGGCAGATCATGGAATCAGAGAATATCCTGAGCTGGAAGGGACCCACAGCATCATCAAGTCCAACTCCAATGGTTGTCAGTATTCCCAGCCCCTGCAAAGGTTTTGCCTGCCTTTGGAGAAGGAAGGACGCAGCTCTGGGCACACTCGAGCCTAGGGGTTCCTCCCTGTTTAAATTCCTTCCTTCCATCCATTGCATCCAACCTCTGGAACCACACATCTCATCCTGATGAGTCATAAATCCCAGGAAAAGCCTCTTATTGCAAAGCAAGGTGGCTCTGGCATCAGCTGCACCATGTGAGGATAACAGAGCATCCACACCTGGATGTTCTTCACAGAACATGAACATTCCCAGACATGGATTTATCGGGGGGAGAAGAAAGAGAGGAGCACTGGGAGAGCTTTAGCCTCATCTTTTTTTCTCCCCAAACTGTGCTGCATGTAAAAATAAAGGGCAAAGAGTGATTATTGAACTGTCAAATGCACGGGACAGTCACCAATTAATGTTCAAAGCAGGACCTCAGGACCTCCCTGTACCAAAAAGGGATTTCCAGGCCCAAACAAACCTGCTTGGTTTGCTGTCTCACCTTTCCAAAATGAGTTACAGGTAAATCTTGGAAAAATTACACTTCCCATTCGTTTCGGATACAGCTGTAGGAAGGACAGGTGTTGCACTTCTGGGTGGATTTTGACATTTTGATTTAATTCCAAACCCAATAAACTCCCTGCTGTGTTTAACCAGACTCCATGATGAAAAGCTGAGACATTCCTTACACAGTTTGATATCATAAAGCAAAAAAGGAGTTTCAAATAGAAGAGTCATTTCATGATTAGAATAGCAAGGACTGCAAAAGTTCTGTAGAAACACAAGTTTTAAACACAACTGAAATTTCTGCCCCTCTCCAGAATTAACCTTCAGCCTCTGCCCTTCCTTGCAGCAGCACTCACAGCTGTGTAGCACAGATCAGGAGCTGATGTGCTAAATGCAAACCTGACAGGAAACAGCGAGGAACAGGCACTCCAAGAGGAGTTTGCAGCAGGATCAGCTGCCTGACCCATCCCACAGCTCCTGGGCAGGCACGTGAGCCCAACCACAGCTGCTCCCACTGCCACTTAAGGCCACTCTCATTATGTTTAACGAGCTTCAGTTTCAGCTCTGGCAGAGCCCTGGCAATCTCTGCTGGGTCACACAATTCTCAGGTTCTCTGGGTGTCCCACCAGGGCAGGAGATGTCCAACCCCAGGCAGGAGAATTGGCTGTGACTCAGCCAGCCCTGCTGGTGGGGCTCCAACCTGAGAGCTCTGGGGCAGGGGGGCACTTCCCTGGGTGAGGAGAGGAGGGGCTACAGGACATCTGGTTCTGTAGAAAGGTTTCTGCCTCCCCAAACCAGGCCTGGATTTAAAGTTCTGCAGGGCGGTGAGTGTCCCTCACTGTGTGTTTGCTCAGGGGTGATGAGAAAATGTCCCCAACCTCACTCGGGGTACCAGAACTCCAGACAGATCAGATTCTGCCACGAGACTGATCACAACCTAATCGTGGAATCATGGAATGGTTTGGGTTAGAAGAGATTTTAGAGCCCGCCTCACTCCAAACCCCCTGCCATGGGCAGGGACACCTTCCACCGTCCCAGGCTGCTCCAAACCCCATCCAACCTGGCTTTGGACACTTCCAGGGATCCAGGGGCAGCCACAGCTTCTCTGGGCAACCTTCAGTTTTATTATTAGGAGATAACAGTTCCAAAAATGACCCTTAAAGATTTCCAGGGTAATGCTTCTTCTACAAGCCTAGCAATGGAACACCAGACATACAAATACTTCACACTAGGATAAAATATCCTGTGCTCTGGAGCAGCAAAGTGCCCACCCAGCACGGATACACTTATGGGATTCTGGGGATTGTGCTCCTGCCTGGAGCCCTAAAAGCAGAACAGAAATAGAGCACAAAAAGCAGAGCCCTGATCAATTATTGGCCGTGCAGAATCCAGGCTGCTTTGGCAGATCAGCTGAAAATCTCACAGCCTGGAGAAAGGCCTCGGTAACCAAATAAATTTTCTTTTATTGGCAGCTACTGATAAAGATTTCAAGCACTGGGCTGGATAGAGGGAATTTAAATGCACATTGACAATTAAAACTCTGGGTCACCACCACGCTGTGCTAATGCCAGCTTGGGAAGGTTTAGGTTATTTTTGTGTCATTTGTGTTCTGTTCAAGAACTTTCTTATTAATTATCACACAAACTTCAGTTAATAATCAATTCATGCCACAATTATCATATCAGTTCTGCTGCCTAATTAAAAACTGGTGAGTGATTGGAATTCCAATATGGTGATACAGGCACAGGCTGCAGTCCTAAACAAATACAAGTGTGAAGTTACTGAACAAAAGATTATCTAAGCTTTAATATCAACTGGCAAAACTCTTTCCCTCTGGATCATTAACTTCCAGCCCTATTATTACATACAAATGCCCAATTTCTGCTAATTCCCAACGCTAATTCCTTTTAATCATTATTTTGTATATATTGTGTTAAGGCTTTTCACTTGTTTACATTTGCATAATTATAGCAATTGTCTTCTAAGCTTCACTCTGCTGAAATCATTCTAATTTGGGATTTAGCCCATTTTTAAAGATTAGTCGACTTCTGTAGAGCAGCATATCTGGGACTGGTGTTGCCTGGACCTCGTGTAACTCAGAGCAGGCACAAGGAGCAGTTTGGAAGGCCCAGGAAAGGGACAAAGTGGAATATCTTTGCAAAGATGTGAGAGCAGCACAGCAAACAGAGCTTCTCTGGGATAACCTTTCCTTTGTGGATGTAGCAACCCTGGGAATATCACTTACAAAACACTGGGCCAGCAGCACTGATGCCCCTGAGGAACAACTCCTCTGAGGAACTACTCCTCTGAGGAGCTCCTACTTCCACCTGCTCCTTCTTGGGAATCTTTGGTGCCTTGCCCCTTTCTCCTCAGAGGACACTTTGAGTGTTAGGTGCAGTTTTGGGCACCCCAAGGTAAGGAAGATGTGAAATTATCAGGGAGTGTCCAGAGATGGTGAGGGGCTGTGAGGGGCTGAGGGCTCAGGGTCTGTGCAGCTGGAGAAGAGGAGCCTGAGGGGAGGCTCATCCCAGCTGCAGCTCCCTGGGGAGGGGAAGGGGAGGGTGAGCAGGGACCCGGGAAAGGCTGGAGCCGTGCCAGGGCAGGGTCAGGTTGGATTTTAGGACAGGTTCATCCCCAGAGGGTGCTGGGCACTGCCCAAGTTCCCCAGGGAATGAGCACATTCCCAAGGCTGCCAGAGCTCCAGGAGTGTTTTGACAGCACTCCAGGGATGCCCAGGGTGGGATTTTGGGGTGTCTGTGCAGGGCCAGGAGCTGCACTGGATGATCCCTGTGCTCCCTTCACACTCAGCAGATTCTGATTTTCTTTTTTTTTTCTGTGTTCCCACTAAAGCAGCTCCAGCCCGGAGCCATCCCCAGGCTCCAGCAGGGAACAGCAGTGAGGACTCATCTCCCTCCTCATCCGTGGCCTTATCTTCCTTTAGTGCTCCTGTTATGCCTTGATCATCCATCAGCCTGACTGCTTCCCTGGCAAGCTTCCTGCCTCTGATCTGCTCAGAAAACTTTTTGTTAGTAGCTTTTCCACATCCAGTAAGTGCTCGGAATCTGCTTGGCTTCCCTTTTGCTTTTAAATTGAGAGGCTGCATTTTTTTTCCTTTAAAAAAAAAAAAAAAAAACCACACTCAACCCAAACCAAACCAAATAACTCCTTTGTATGTCAGTTTATATTTTCTTTTTGGCATATCTCCCTGAAAATAATTATGTTGTGCATATTTGTGTTGAGTAGTAAAATAAGTTGTTGCCCTTAAAGCATCTAAGCCGCCTACAAACATATTCTCCTCTTAGCTGCTCCTTTAATTTCCTTTTAATTATCTTCCTCGTTATTAGGCAGTTCCTCTGTAGGTGCATTGATTTTTTTAATGTATTTTTTTCCCCTCCTAGAAGGATCCTCACTGTTGGTGTGGCTACTCCAGGCTGGCTTTTCCACACACTGGTTGAATGGATGAAGAGCTGAAGTAACTGAGGGATTCTCCTTCCCTGTGCCAAGAGTTTTATTGTCACAATGTCTGTGGGATGGAGCACCTGGCTGTGGCACTGTCACCCTCAGCAGGGATGACCCAGCTCACCCTTCCTGGGCTTTTTATCAGCTCTGTGGCTGTTGTATCACCAGGACCTTGAATTCTCCCATTGCTGGGAACTGATGTCTTGAGTTTTGGCCATTATTTTCCCATTATTATTTATTTCTATTTCTGTTCTTGGACTTCCACGATCCTTCCTTAACTCAAGATATTCCCTGATTCTCAGATTCTGTGCCCTGAGCTTTCAGACCTGTTCTGGTCACATAAAAGCACTCCCAGGGCTGGGGTTGGTCTCCTTGTGTGTCCCCAGGTTTGTCACAAACATTTCACATTCTTAAAGATTTCCACCCTGGGCTTCACCTGACTTTCTTCCAGAATAAAACTTCCACGGTTTCTTCTTTCCAGGATGTTTTATCCTGAACTTTGTCCATATCTCCTGGCTTCCTTTCACTTCACCCTCTTATCTGTGTAATTATTAGTGCTGGGAGAGCAGAGCTCCTCTCTGCTGTAGGTTATCTATATTTCAAAAGCTTCTCATCCCAATACCTTCCAGAGCCTTTTCTCTGCTTTCTGCCTCTCTCTCCCTGCCCTTTGAAGCTTTTCAGCTCCCTTTCATGTGCTGCCAATCCAACTTTGCTCCTTCCATACCTATGCTCTGAAATATGCTGCTGTACACACGCAGATGAGATAATCTGCAGCTTATTAAAAGCAGAGCTATCAAAAGACCATCAGCAGTGCTCAGTAACACAAGGCAGGGGCCCTCAAATTTTATGCAAAGGAGATATTAAGAAGTTGCTCCTTTGAGAAAAAGGATGAGCTGAGGTTTGGGTTGTGATCTGTTCTGTGTAGGGCGCAATTTACAATAAAATCACAAAACAGAGTGATGGCTTAAGGATGAAACCCCATCTTGTTCCTTAAAAACTCCTAGACATGTAAATAGGCATTTTCTCCATCATCACTCCTAGAAATAAGTGTCATTTTCCCTTCCCATGCTGTAACAAATTGAAGCATTAAACTGTGTGGTGTTTGTGTCCTGACTGTGTTTTCTTTGCTTTTCCAAAATAAATGAAAAAATGACTGCTGCCCATTTCAGTTACCTGTTCCTTGCCCAAACATCTGCTAGATGGTCTAGCCTATCAGAGACAGGCCAAAAAAGGAGGCTATATCCACTTAAGGGTTATTTTGTCTTATTTCAGGAGAAAAGCAAAAAGGGGAATTAACCATTTGCTGGCTGTCCATGTCTAGAGTGAGTAAATCAAAATAAGACTGTTCACAGCCCAGACAAACCCTGCATGCTCCCTCCATGTGCCACAAAACCTTTTAAAGCATCTCTAAAGCTAGGACCTCTGATGAGCATAATTTCAGTTATCTGGGACTCAGAGGCAGGGGGAGGGAACAACAAAAAAAAAAAAAAAAAGACTCAACTCTTTTTTGCATACAAAACAGCCCTCAATAATTTTTTCAAAACAAAACATCAAATGAGCCGGTTCCCTCAGATGTTGCAGATGAATGCAGTTGTCACCCTGCCAGTGTGGGAGGATCTTCTCCCCAAGCCTGTGCAGGAGCAGAACAAGGGGATGGGTCCTGTGCAGGCAGCAGGAGCCAGCCCTGCTCTGTTTGTGCTCTCAGGCTGATCTGAGGCTCTGTCCCCTTTCTTCTCTCCCTGCAGCCTCTCAAAGCCACTCCTCTGTCACTCACCCAGCAGTTTTGCTTCTCCTCAGCTTCAGGCAATTCGGGTAGGAGAGGGAGGGAAGGAACCCTCTAATGGATTTCTGCAGTGGGGTAATTTATTTAAATCAGGATCTTTGGGGAGTGAGTGAATCAGGATCTTTGGGGGAGATTGATAAGGGGTGGAGGAGCAGGAACAGCTCCGAGGCACGGGACAGGCACATGTCCCACACAGCCCCAGAGCTGGAGATCTTTTCCATATGCCAAAAAAAATGAGCCAAATAATTTGTTCTTTTTGATTTTTTTTTCCATGTGAATGAACAAAAGCAAAATTCAGTGGCATAGGATGCCCAGAGAAGCAGTGGCTGCTCCATGCTGGAATGTCCAAAGCCAGGCTGGACAGGGCTTGGAGCCACCTGGGATGGTGGGAGGTGTCCCTGCACATGGCAGGGTGTGGAACAAGATGATCTTTCAGGTGCCTTCCAACCCAAACCATTATTCTGAGAAAAATATCTACTAAATGCTGTCAAAAATTCACACTTTAAAATTGAAAAATATAAAATAGTCATTGATTTCATTTCTTTTTCAGTTTTCCCCAGCTGTAAGGCTGAGCTTTAGGAATTATCTCTGTGATTCCAGGAGAAGTCTCTTCCTCACGATCAGAAAATGATTTCTGAAAGAAGGATATAATGATGCAAATGAATCCATTTGCAAAAGGTCTGCTCTGATACTGAACATACATAAAATATACATGAGCTACCCTGAATAGCAACTGTGCAGTTAGGGAGGCAATAAGTGTAATTATCATCCTGGATTACTTAAAATACAAAATGGCATCAAATTCAGTAGCCAATACAAATGCAATGACAATTTTGGTTACACATAATACTTTTTTTGCCTTTGAATGGGAGATAAAAATTAAATGCAAAATGCAAACCATCTTGCTTTGAAGGAAATTCTAATTTAAATATTATCTGTGGGACTGCAGCTCTTGCTGCTTTCAGATTTTAGGAAACAGTTCACTGTCCTGTTTTGGGGGGAAAAGGGGAAAGGAAATAAATTCAGCATTAATTTCTATTGATTTTTGTTAGATCTCAATTTTGAAATTTATTTGGATGAAGCATCTTAGAACAGTTACAATAATTACCAGGACAAGCAATTAAATAGAAACTCAGAATACCAGACTGGTTTGGGATGGAAAATACCTTAAAACTCATCTGGGGGCTGTCATTTTGGGATTAAGGACAATGCTCACCACAGCTGCCTCTTAGCTGCCCCTTCCAATGAGGATTCTCAGCAAATAATGATCTGGCCAACATCAATAATTAACAGCTCATGGAAAGATGTTAAAATTCCATGAAAAAGCAGGATTTGCCCTGCAGCACTCGTGTCTCACATTCCAAATGCAAGGAGCACGTGCACAAGCTGTATCCTAAGGATGGCTGTTACTGGAGATAAATATTATGGTCTTTAATTATTATTTGTTGTACACCTCTGCAGTTATAACATCTGCTTAGTTTGTGCCTCTGTGGGGTTTCCTCTGAGCTGGGGAGAAAATATCCCTGCAGTTTATACCTGCAATTAATACTTGCAAATTGCCCTGAGATAAAACTTCACCTTCCAAACAGAAATCCTAGAGAATTCCTGAGCTGGCTGCCCTGGGAACAGGCTGGTGTTTGGAACCAGAACCATGCACAGGTGACAGAAACCAAAGCTGGAGAGTTTGTGCCAACTCAAAAACCCACAGAGAACTTCCAGCTCTGCAGGACTTTGTCCCCAGTCTCAGTTTAAAAGAGAATCCACGCTCAGGCTGGAACAGTTGCACAGATTTGAAGCCATCAGGCTGCTCTCAATTTAGGAAAGTTCTGCCCCTCCCACCTCAAAGCAAAATATGAGGAATCACAGACTGTGAAAACAAATCCTGGGAAGGATTTGAGGTGGGTAACTGCAAGCCTTGAGTTTTTGAAATGCAGCAGCACAAGCTTGGATTAAGTGAGGCTTTTTGGAGACATGGGGAAATAAATCAACCCTATCCACACAGTCCCAGCTTTCTGGATGTTGATTGACCTCTGGAACGAATGATGGACAAATTGGGATATTCCCTGCTCCTGGGTCACTCAGTGATGCCACACTGGGAATGTGCACTGAGACCTTCCCAGCTGTGCCCCTAAATCCCAGCTCCTCACCCCACACCCACTCAACTTCCCAGCCACACAGAGTTTGTGCCCAGCATCCACAGAAATCCAACCTGGACAGGAAGTTTTGAGAGGATTAAACATGAGTCCTGCTGTGCTGGGAGGTGATGGGCAGCTCAGCAGGGAATGTTCCTCCAAAGGATGGTTTTGTCCTAGAAAGCAAATCCCTGCTTGGCACTGTGGGCTTTAATCAGCCCTGTTCAGTTTGGGATTTGAGCAATAAAGCAGCAGTTTGGCCCTTCCACACACAAACAGAACAATTCTGGAATGCAGGAGGATCATTTCTCGGGGATTTGTGCTGTTGTTCTTTCTCCTCGTGCCCGTGTCTCAGCAATATTGAAACCCCAACGGGGGAAGGATGAAATTCATTAAATGCCTTGTATAAATCATGGATTGTTTTGCTCCCTGGCTGACTAAGAAGTTAAAAAATAAATGAGTGTGCTTTGGCAGCTCTGCACGTGGGTATCACCTAGTTCTGAATAATATTTACATGATTTAAGAACGGGCCAGTCCCTTGAACTGAAAATGTGAGTTTAGTGTTGAATTAAAGAGGACTAGAAATAATTAATGCAGACATCCTGAAACAACAGGATGAAGGGCTAATCCTGCTATACTTGGAATTACAAAAAAATAAATCATTTTATGTAGCTGTCAAACCAGTTTACTCACGGGGTGAAAGAAATGCTGATTTTTTTTTTTTTTTTTGTCAGTTCTGTACTTTTCATTTGAATATAGGTCAGAGGTTTGAGTGCTGAACAGCAGGTGCTCAGAAAACCAGTTGTTTTCTAGGATAAAATTCAGGCAGTAGGAAAGGTTAGAAAACTTCCTTCATTGTCTACTCTCAACTCCAACACCTGGAATGCAAAAGCACTGAAAACACAGAATTGGGAATTTTATTTTTTTTTTTGTGGTGCTCCTCTCTCCAACATTAACTCAAACATTATTTGGGTTCTTACTTTTTAGCAGGACTTCCCAGGTAACTATGGGAATATTTGGAGCATATTTCCTCTGTCAGCACTTCCCAAATTCCCTCTCTCTCTGGGCCCTTATGCAGCTCCTGTTCATGCTGATATTGCAAGTCCAGGCCTGTGCATGATTGCTGTCATTAGAGGAAATATTTTCTACCAGCTACATGATGGGTTGGGTCATGATGCTCCATCCTGGAAATGTTCCAGGCCAGGCTGGATGGGGCTTGGAGCAACCTGGGGCAGTGGAAGGTGTCCCTGCCCTGGGACAGGGGTGGAACGGGATGGGCTTTGAGGTCATTTCCAACCCAAACCAGGCTGGGATTCTGTGATTTTATAACTGAGGTGGATGGGAATGTTCTGTTAAACATATCTTTATTTAAAGAAAATAGAAAAAAAAATAGAAAATTGGAATAAAAAATTTCATTTTGCGTAACATGGAGATTTTTCTGATTGGGCCAATAACTCNTATATTTTTATTTCAAGAATATAGAAAAAAATAGAAACTTGAAAGAAAAATTTTCATTTTTGCATGACATGGAGATTTTTCTGATTGGGCCAATAACTCCAATTCCCAACTTGTTTTATCTTGGAAAAGAAGCCATTTTCAGCCAGCAAAAGAGCCAGTGTTTTGTTCTCAGTCAGTTCTCTGCAGGCTGCTGCCCTCCCAAGCCATCCCCAAGACTCCAAACTTGAACTCCCCACCCAAATTCTTTGCACTCTCCTAAACCTGTGCAAGGTGGGTGCCTGGATGACATGCCAGCTCCAAAGCTGAACCTTTGCTTTGTGAAGCCCAAGGGCTCATTTGGGATGGGAGCATCCCAAATATCCAAGGAGCGGGATATTTTTCACCCAGGAACACGAAATGTAAACTCCCTGCACGTGTGTGGAGCCATCTGGCACCAGAGCTGCAGCTGGAACACGCAGAGGGAGCCAATTGTCATCACCTGAGCTGCCAACTCACAGCAAAAAAAAACCCAGCCAGGCTCTTTCCAGCCAGCAGGAATATTTGTGTGCTGAGGGGAAGGCAGAACAGCACGAGAAATCTCCGAGGAAAGGCTCAAACAGGAAATTAAGAAAGCCCTTCTAACGATGCACATGGGTTGGAAAGGAGGCAAGGCAGGACTCAGCACATAAAGCTCTGCCATGAAAATGGGAACAGGCTCATGAGGTAAAGAATAAAAACATGGCTTGGGCTGGGAATGGCAAAATGGAACAGGGAGCTCTAACCCACAGTCTCACCATGCCATAATTCAGGTGTTGCAGCTGCAGTTTGCCTTAAAAAAGTGAATTCCTTGCTAAAGGAGAGGGAGATTTCCAATTTTCCTGCGAGAGCTGCTGGATGCAAGAGAGGCTTTGTCAGGTTTGTGTGTAACCACAGAGAGAGGCACCTGTTGCCTGGGGAAATAAAACCATTTCCTACCACCACAGCATTCCACACTCACTGAAGGGAGCAGCAAAAGGCAAAGAAAAAGTGAAAAATGAACCTGGTAGCTCAGGGCTCATTGAGTGGCTGGTAAAAAAAAAAAAAAAAAATTGGGAATTACCAGATTGGCTTTGTGTAAATGAGGAAATGAAGACAAACCCAGAAAATGAGGTTGTTTTTACCTCATAAAACTAACCGACAGCAAGAGGAAAGGTGATTGCTCAAAGATACATTTTTTAAAATGCTGTTTATGTTTCTGGCCATCTGAAATGATCCCCCTTGATTTATTGGTGCAGGATATATTGCTGCAGCAGCTGAAGTGATGATAATAGCCCAGGAAAAATGTTGATGCTGTTATTTGATGACGGATTGAGGCCCTCCAGAGCCAGCGTGGGGATTTGTCAATGTGAACTTTGCAAATGATGCTCCTGGAAGTCTGCAAACAAAGGGAACTGGAGGAGAACTGCCAGCATCTCCCAGTGCTGAGGTGCACGAGGACTCCTTCAGAGGGATGCTTCAATTAGGGATGATTAATTGCAGTAATGACCCACACTCCTGCAGAGACCAATGGAGTGGTCACTCAGCCATCCCAGCCTGAATTCCTTGTAATCCCAACACCACCATTCCACCAGTTCCCAGGGTTTTATTTACCAACCAATTGCCACAAGGATGTGATTTTTCCAGTTACCTATTCTCCCAGCTTATTTCATCTACTAAAAATATTTGGCACCTTTGCCTCCCTCAAAGGGATCCGTGTAAATACTTATTTTTGTGTCCTAAATGTTGCATAAAGAGCTTCACAAACATCAGTAAAGAAAGACTATTAGTAAAGAAAGATCCAGTCCATGGAGTGGGACCTGCATTTTTTTCAGTTCATGTGGTTGCAAAGCTTTTTACTGAAGGTACAGAAATGAAAAAACAACGTCAAAACATCGCGTTCACCGAGAGACAAGCCAAGGATTGCAGCCGTGTGACAATCCTCGAGCACTCAGGAGCCAGGGCACTTGTCAATCTGCATTTCTGGAATTTCTGCCCCTTCTTCTCAATTATGGAGCAGGGCTTTAACACACAGAGCCACTGCCGGTGCGATCGCCGCACCGAGCGCCGCGGCAGAGCCGGCGCCAACCCCCGGCTCCCACACTCACGTCACGCCGTGTGAACCTCAGCTGTTGTTTTTATTGATACTGGCAGACAAAAGGATAAAAATAATCATCAGAAGTGCTACAGCAAGGCAACAAATAAAGGGTTTGATAATTGTGGGTAGAGCTGTCAGATGGATGTTGGAGCTGCCAGCAGATGAATGTTGTGTGTTGGTGTGCGGAGACCCTTCGCCTGTTGTCAAACTTTGCAACAATGCAGATTCAAACAAAATAATGAGGCAACAGAATGGGAATTTCTAACTGCTCCTGTGGTGCTTTGGTGTGAAATTCTGTCTCCCAGGAAGACAAGGCTGGGGAATTTTCTGGGTGTCACACACCCCCGCCACTGACCTGTGCAAAGCACTCTCTCCATCAGAAGGCAGAAAAATGTTTGGATGCAAGCTCAGGTCCCAGAAGCAACAAGCAGGAATTGCTCCTTCCTCGGCTGGGGAGTCCTGCTGGGCTGTAGGAGCAAGGCTGATCCAGCAGATTTGTGCTGTTGGAGCTCCCAGCCCTCCCTTCCCTGCAGCCTCCAGGATGTCTCCCATGAACCAGGTCAGCACACGAGGCAGTGGAGAACTCCAAAGAAAAGAGTTCTCTGCCAGGTTAAAACCACAAGAGAAGGATCTGACCAGGGAATGTGGAGGGAGGAAGAGAAGGAGAAGCAAGACCTTTTCTTCCTGAGGGGACAAGCTGCAGGAGTCACATTCCTTTAGCCCAGGCAGCCCACGGGGCTGACCTGACCTGCTCCAACACATCTCAGCCAAGCCCTGCCTGTTATTGCAACTCAGGTGTCTCTAAATAGTGTTCAGTGCACGGTAAAGACATCATCTGATGGGGAAAAAATCCACTGACCCATCTTTACCCACACCCTTGGACACCCCAGGTGTCCCACCCACGGCAGGGGGTGGAACAAGATGAGTTTTAAGGTCCCCTCTGACCCAGCCAGTCTGGGATTCTCTGATCTTCTGATTTGTGTCTCAGCTTATGAGAAAGACAAATATATTTCACCTCCTTAAAAGGAGCAATCCTTACAGTCCCAGGAGTTTCTAAGCAATGACAAATGGATTAGCAGAATGAACAGCAGAAAGCCCCAGGATGGATTTTCTGGGATGGGAAGGAGAAGTGGAGAATCAGCAGAAATTATTCCATACCTCAACTAAAATTTGACATTCAGGTAACTAAACCAGAGCAATCAAGTTATGCTGTAAAAACTAAGGAAGGCAGAGCAGCTCCTTCTGCCAGGCCCAAGCAGGATGGGATCTGCTCTGTGATTTTGGCTCCCCAAATTCCCTGCCATTAGCTTAGGGAAAAGCATTCCTTGCCACCCTGTGGGGTCACACTGGGCTGCACTGGGATGTGGCACATGGGACAGCACAGGGGGAAACACCAGGACACAGCTCAGACAAACCATGGGCAGCACTTCCACACTCCAGCCCCACTTCCCTGGATCCCCAAGGATTGTCACCCTGGGAAGGGAACACCTCAGCCTGTCAGAAATCCCCTGGTCACTCCCAGCAGCCTGCTTAGAAGGTCAAACTCAGGCTGCTGACCCCAAAATTTCCCCTATTTGCAGCCCTAAGCTGCTCTGGAGTTCCTCCGAGATTTTCCTAGGCACCGATAGGAATCTTTTGCTTCTATTTTCAAAAAAAAATCAAATGAAAATACCACTGAATTAATTTGAAAGGAAAAGCAGCCCCCATTTCCATATTACCTGCCATGCAGGAAGTAGCTGGTTTTTACTGCAGGGAGCTGGGAGCCTGAGGATAAATAAACAAATAGGAAAGAGAGGAGATGAAACACACAGAGCTTGCTGGATATACACCCAAATTATTTAAAGGAGGTGCCAGGAGAGGCTCTGCCTTTGAGCTGGAGCACAATTAGCTGGGATTTGAGTGGCACCTCAATTACTGAGCTGGGGTTACCCAAGGCAGGCACCAGGATCCTCCCTGCTCCCATCTCTGCAGCATCTCGGAGGCATCTGCACTCCCTTCCCCTGCCAAAGTGCCTTGGCATTGCTCTGCAAATCAATGGCAAGGAAAGGCTCCCAGGAAGGAGCAGAGGGGGTGGGAGGAACCTGAGGTGAGCAGCAGAAGATGAAAGAAAAATGGGATTGAGGAACGGCTCAGATAAGAAAAAGTCCAAGGGAAACAAGAGAGGCTTTCCAGGTGTCTTGGGAGGCTTCTCCCACGGGCAGAAATCTGCCTGCTGGCTTCTCCCCGAGGATTGTTTTGTTGTTTTGGGTTCGGGTTTGGGGATTTTTCAGTTTTTAGGGGGGCAGAGCTCATGGGGTTGCAGGCAGCAGAAAGGAAAAGAGCACTTTTTGAGTTATCTGCAAAGAGAAGGGATCTGTGGGCTCAGTCTGGAGGGTGATGGAAATAGGGGTGGCCTGAGACCCTCCTCACACCTCATGGAATATCCTGATCAGAAGGGAGCCACAAGGATCATCAAAGTCCAACTCCATTACTTTCCTCCTTCATCCCTAACAAACACCAGGATTTTTGTCTTTAAAGTAGGGCCTGGCCCCTTAATGCTGTTCAGGTTCCTTTCAGACCACGTTATCTGCAAATTAACAGAGGTATTTGGCTCTTTAAATTGGCTTCATCATTGAAAAATGTTACATTTCTGAATGCACTGAATTTTAGATTTTAAATTTTAGATTTTATGCCTGGAACTGAAAAGCTCTTTGCCATCTGGAGGTCAAGTGGTAACTCACGTGTTCATACTTTGCTACAGACTCGTCTGAGAAGAATTAAAAAGTTAAACCTTGATCTACATGAGGGTAAAGCATCCAATATTTTTTAAAGATCTGCCCTGATTCCTTTGGGATGTGGAATTTCAGAGCCTACTCAGGCAGAACTTTAATCACACAATCCCAGACTGCACTGGGTTGGAAGGGACATAATTATCCAGTGCCACCCCTGCCATGGGCAGGAACATCTTCCCCTGTCCCAGGCTGCTCCAACCTGGCCTGGGACACTTCCAGGGATCCAGGGGCAGCCACAGCTGCTCTGGGAATTCCATCCCAGGGCCTCCCCACCCTCCCAGCCAGGAATTCCTTCCCAATGTCCTATCCATCCATTCCCTGTGTCCTGTCCCTCCAGCCCTTGTCCCCAGTCCCTCTCCAGCTCTCCTGGAGCCCCTTCAGGCACTGGAAAGACTCTAAGTTCACCCCAGAGCCTTCTGCTCTCCAGGCTGAACAATCCCAAACCTCTCATCCTTCCCAAGTACATGGAAGAACATTTCCCTTCCCTGCTTTGTACCAAAAATATCCCGGAGCACCGAGGGCACCACTTCAAGCTGAGAGAGGCTCTGCTGCCCTGTGCACCCCCCAGAGTCAGGCAGCTCTGACTCCTCCTGTCCAAAGTGCCACTGAGAGCTGCTAAGGAGCCCTAATTGATCATTGTGGGCTGATAAATCCCAAAGGCTCCAGCTCCTTCCAAACAATCACACAATTCCCTCCGTGCTGCTGCCAAGCCAGCCCTTGACACAATGATTTACTGACAGTGCCAGTCACTGTCTGGCTGTGGGGCTGCCTGGACAGCCTCTCCTGCAGAGTGACTGATACCCTGCAGCAGCCACGACACAACAAACAACTCCTCCAGACAACGCAAAAATATCTTGACAAGTTCAGTTCCTTTAACCCCTGGAGCCCCGGCACCTTCCTGGGCTTGGCTGCAGAGCATAGGGAAGGACAGCAGGGCTGGGGGCTGCCAGCTTGGGAACATGTGCTCTGGAAGTTGGGAAATTCGTTCAGAACAAAAATTCAGAAATTCGTTCAAAAAAAAAAAAAATCACTTTTCACCTTGACTCCTGAGTTGCCAGGCAGGGAGATTTCTGACAATTTTTTTTGAGTTTGCTTGAGGCTTTTAATGTTCTCAAATTGAAATTAGACAAAAAAAAATCTGGGGATTTCAGTATTTACTTAGGCATTTATTTAATTTAATTACTTTATTCAACAGTAAATATGTTTTTCCCAGTGAGATTGCTATTCCAGTCAATAATATTTTGTTCTTTGTAATATAGGGAGGTCTTGTAGTGAAAGGACAATGGGGAATGGCTTCCCACAGCCAGAGGGCAGGGATGGATGGGATACTGAGGGGAAATTCTTTCCTGTGAGGGTGGCAGGCCCTGGCACAGGTGCCCAGAGAAGCTGTGGCTGCCCCTGGATCCCTGGCAGTGCCCAAAACCAGGCTGGACAGGGCTTGGAGCAGCCTGGGACAGTGGGAGGTGTTCCTGCCATGGCAGGGTGGCACTGGATAATTGTTAAGGTCCTTTCCAACCCAAACATTCTGGGATTCCGTGACAATTGCCTTCATCCAGCCCAGGGCTCAGCCTCCTGTCCCGTGGCTCCATCTCCAGTGGGATCCATTTATGGACAGAGCAGAGGGGAGGGAATTGCACTGGTCGTGTTTTGGGATTTGGCCAGGTCCTGTCCACAACAACAGAGGTAACAACCAGCCTGTGTGGGTTTGAGAACTTTGGATGTCAGTCTGTAGGGAAAACAATTATCTGGTGGAACAGAACTCTCCCCTCATTTTCCTGGCCAGAGATTTCACTTTTCAACCACCCCAGAAATCCATTCTTGTACAACCAAAGGCATCAAAGCATAAACACAAACTGGATGAGCTTGCAGAGCATTTGGTCCCTGATTTTTATTTCCCTACCAGCATTGGTAACATTTTTCCATCCTGCCCAACACTCATCTCTAATTTCCTGCCTCTGGGACTCTGAGATGTGCTGGAGGTGCAGGAGAAGCTGTGCTGAGTTCCACAATGCCCTCTCCATCTTCCCTCTGCTCTCCATTGGTAAAGCCAGTGGAAGGTGCAGAGTGAAACCAATCTTCTGCTAATTGGCTTTAGGCTGCAGCAGGGAAACCTTTCTAGATCTCCCTCTAGGCAAAGAGGAAAAAGGAATATTAGATCAAAACTGAGCTGAACATGTACAAGCTGGTGCTGTGGCTAACGCTGGAGGATGGCAGAGGTTCAGAATCTGTTAGGAGAGAGATTCCAACCCACTTTGAAATCTTTCAGTGGAAGCCTTCAATTTTAGCCCATAAACACTCCCAGGGACAACCCACAGACAAGCCAGAAGATTAGGAGAACACAAGCAGGATGATTAATTTCACACAGACACCAAAGCTTTGCAAGAATTTAGAAAATTAATGATTTGTTCATGTTGATGTGGCCTCCTTCCCTTGCTCCAGTTTTCCCAAAACTTGGGCATCGAACACACTTTGCAAATCATTTTAACCAACAAGCTGCTGCAAACCAGGCACAGAAAAAGCAAAAGAAAAACAAAGCAGGGGCCACAGAGGTGGATTTGGGAGGAATAATTAGAAGCATTTCAATTAAATACACATAGTGAAGCCAAGCAATACCTATGGGCAATATATCTGTCAACACACACGTGAAGGATGTAAACAGAAAGAATGGAAAGGAAAGATTTAGTGCAGCTCACTGGGCATAGCTGGGAGTGGTGTGATTAAATTAAGAAAGATAATTCAGGTTGAATTTGAAGAACAACTTCCTGACAGTGAAAGGTTTCAGCTTCAAACATGCTCCCAAGCAAGTTAATCCCCACTCTTTAAAACATGACCGGGCAAGAGCCCTCGTAGCTGCACAGTGGGGAGCAGGGCAGCTTCTGCCAGGAGATGGATTGGGAAATGAAGTAAGCCTTTAATTTCTTTAATGTCTGTGAATCTCCCAGTGGGGACGAGAAAACAGAGAGAAAAAGAGCCAGGTGGGAAGCAGAGAGGCAGAGCCATCCTACAGTCAGAGGTCACCGGATTTCTTGGAGAAAACAGTTTAGTGTTAATGAAAAAGAAATCAAAAGTGATGCCAGGCAGAGGGGGTGAAAGTGCTGGGTTGGAGCTAACAGAGAACCACGGAATGGTTTGGTTGGAAAAGCCCTCAAAGGTCAGTGAGTGCCAGCATTCCCCAGCACTGTCCCACGTCCCCAAGGGACACGAGTCCATGGTTTTTGAACAGCTCCAGGGATGGTCACCCCACCTCTTCCCTGGGCAGCTGTGCCAACGCCTGACCACCCTTCCAGCAAAGGAATTGTTGCCAGGATCCAATCTAAACCTCCCCTGGCACAAGCTGAGGCCGTTCCCTCTCATCCTGAGGATATCATTTCCCTCAAGGCTTCCAGGCAGCTGTGCCTCAGTCCATGGCAGCACCTCTGTGGTGTTACACGTGTTTTCCTCTTGAAGGAAGCCCAGAGAGGGTTGAACAGCATGCCTTAGTGAAGACTCAGCCCCACTTTTCCAGAGTCAGGATGGGATGTGTGGATCCCCAGTCCAGCAGGGATGTGTGGATCCCTCCTCCTGCCCTGCTCCCCTCCATCCTCCAGCCAGCTTCTCCCCATCCCCTCCACCCTCTCCCCGCCACCATCCCAGAAAAAAGAAGAAAAAGAAAAAGAAAAAGAAAAAGAAAAAGAAAAAGAAAAAGAAAAAGAAAAAGAAAAAAAGAAAAAGGGATGAGACTTGCTAAGGCTCATTATCCTGCTACACAAATTAAATCCACTAAGGAGAGGCAAACTGAAGAGCTTTGCCCAAGGTTACAATCATATTCAGAGGCAAAGCCAAGACTAGAGCTAGAATCCTGCTTTCTCCTGGAATGTTTAGACTACAGCTCCTGCAGCAAATGCTTTCACACTTTATAGTGTTTACTAACTTCATAATGTCTGCTCACACACTGCTCTGCCTGGAGGAGCTACACCAGAGGGAATTTAATCAATGGGAAATAAATGTCATTATTAGGAATTGGGTAAGGCAGCACTTCAGGGATAGTTGGGCAGATTCTGTTGTTTCAGGAGAAGGCCAACAGTTTTGGTATGTGAAAAAAACCCACAGGAATTATTCAGGCTTCACTTGGAAGTCCTGGAAGTGCAAATCACCATCCATCATCTTTATGGTGCATCACATCACCTGAGGTATGAAGTAATCATCTAAAAATGCACTGCCTGACACAGCCATGGTTACAATCAATAACCTCTACCATTGGAGAACGTAAAGGAAAGTCTTTTATTCTCCTGATGTCTTGTTTTCATACAAAGGGCTCCATTATCAGCATGGCACGAGTGCAGAGCTCACCTGAGGAGGATTGCAAAGCATCATTTTAGAAATAAAAGTGCACGGCTCAATAAATCTGTAAATCATCACCCCAAAGCTCTGATTGGCTCTGGATTAACTGTTGGAATATCAAAAAATCCTTCAAAGCTCAGTGCTCTCTGTGTCTGCACACAGTGTTGGCCAAGTTCTTGTTTATAGATATCATATATATTCAAAAATATGTGGAAAAGGGGAAATTGATGCCACATTCCTGCACTACCAACCCAGAGATCTCAAATGCCAGCTCATGCCCACTTGGAGATGATTCCAGCCAACAAAAAATGGGAACTGCACAGGCTGGAACAACTAATGCTGCAACTTAAACAGAGAGGTTTGCCTCTGCAATCCAGCTCACACAAGCTGGAGCCGCCTCTCCGAGGGAATCTCAGGAATTGAGGTTGGAAGGACACAAAACACCACTTTAATCACCCATTCCATGCAGGGTCCCAGGAACATCGTGGGCAAACACCCAGCATTCCAAAGGTTCGTCACTGAATTGCCACAGACTGGTTCTTAAGGGGAAAAATGAAAATACTTAGAGAAATATTCTCCACATAGAGGTAACACACAGGCAGGTCAGGCTGTGCATGGAAGTTGAAACCACACCTATCTGAGTTGTATGCTATATATTGTATTTTATGCTGTATTTTATATTGTGTTTATGTATATGTGGGTGAGTACAGGATGCCTGAGTGCTGTTTTTTTAGGGAAGGGCCCTCCCCTGCTGTTTTTGGAGAACTGGGGCAGGCAGGAGGGGAGATGAGATGGGAGGGATTGTGCTACAGAGCATGAAAACATGGACTGGGGCTGGGATGTGAAGCTCTGGCTCTCCTTTTACCTGGTTCTCTTTCTAAAGGTAGGAAGCACTTCATAAAATCATAGAATTATCAAATAATGGATTATTCTGAGTGGGAATGGACCTACAAGGAAGGGACTCCCACCATCCCAGGCTGCTCCAAGCCTCATCCAGCCTGTCCTGGAAATCATCATCCCAGGAATCTTCTGTCTCAGGATGGTGTTTCCCTCCTGCAACTTTTTCACACGTGATCAGACTCTCTCTCTCTCCCTCTCTCTCTCTCTCTCTCAGTCTCATTCTTTTTTCCGAGCTGCAAAATACTCCCAGCTTCAATTGCAGTGTTTGGAGCCAACACGTCTGGCTGGAGCTGCTCTGTCATTCAGAGTCTTATTATGCAAATAAAACATAGACAAGCTGTAAGTTCCAATTGAATCCAAACACCCCGGAGCATCCAATAAATGGAGACATCTAAAAAACAGAACTCCATGGATGGCACACATTTGTCATCCAGCTGAGAAATCTGAGATAGGAAGATGAATAAGAGCAAATTTACAAATGTCAAGAAGCTTCAGGATCCTTTCCCCCGTTTCTGTTGCTTCAGGGAAGAGTTGAGACCCAGGAATACAAAAAATCCCCTCATGGAATGGCAAGCTGTGTTTGCACTTCTTTCTTTCCCTGGAAGCTGATCTGGGGATCTGGGGAACAAGGGGCTTCACTTGGGAGTTATTATTTTTGCAAATATTTCTCAGGTTCCTAAATCAGAGGTGAACAACTTTAACAGATCCGTTCCAAACTACACTTCAGCTGCTTTACAAAAATAAACAAAAAAAATTAACAAAGAAAAAGACAAAAGTCAAATATTAAACATTTTCTTAATGTTTTGAGAGCATGGTTATCATTAGATCATGGACTGAAGCCTGTGCTAGAATAACCAATATTTTAAACAAAGAATGAGAGCCACAAAGTATCAATTAACGCTAATGCACAATGGAAGAGATTCTAATTAATATTTATAATTTAGCAATAACCTGTTGTTAATATTGAAAATATTAACAAGGAAATTACCACTTTCTGATTGGCAATATTAAAGAGGTCAAAAGGCCTACACACAGCAAAAGACACTGATATTCCTACTAATTTAAGGACTCTGATATTCCTACCAATTTAAGGACACTGATATTCCTACCACACTGAATTTCCGGATCTGTTTGCCCTCTTTACAGGATTTCTATCATCATAGCAGGTCTGAAATGGGCATTTAGAAGTGAAACAACGTGAAGTTTGCAACCTTTTCATACTGCAACAGGCTTGGAAAAGGCTGGGATGTCTCACCAGTACAGACCAGTCCCTAAATCCCATCGGCTCCGGTCAGTGCGATGTGATCCCAGGGCTGCTGTGGACAACCAGGAGGCTCTCAGTGGGTAAGGAGTGCTGCTGGGAAGTGCTGGCTGTCATGAAATCAGTGCTTATGGAGGTTTGCAGCTGGTTTTGGGTCAAGGTCAGTGGGTCCCTGGAAGTGGTGGATGGAATATTTGTGCCCTGCCCGGAGGCTGAGCAGCAGCGGGGATGAGCAAGGCAGGGCCGACCCAAGAGAACTGAAAGAATTCCTGCAAATTCAGGGATTTCTTTATTGGCTCTGGGATTGTCAGTGGCCACTCCAAAGGTGTCTCCAGCTGCCCCAGTCCCAGGGCTGTGGAGCTGGCAGGGTTCCCCCAGGATCCCAGGGCACTGGGGGGTTCCTCCCCTTCCAGGAGCCCCCCTGTGCTCCCCCAGGGACCAAAGCACCTCCCCACAGAACTCCTCTATATTAGTTTATCCCTGCTGGTCAGAATAACGTCCTAAACTACTAAAAACATGAGGAATTCCAAGTTCCATGCCCTCAGCTGCCACAATAAATCAGCAGAGCTCCGAGTGCCTGGGCCAGCTCAGTTTACAGCAGATGAGAGCAGGGCTTTGTCTCCATTCCCTTCAGCGCCTGCGAGGCTGCTCCCCCTGGAAAAGTCACAGGGCACCAATTAGCTGAGGGAATTTCTTCACACACTTGTTGTCAGCGCTGTCACGTTTGCCCAGGTCATCCTTAGCTTCCTACCGCTGCAAAACGAGGGCTAAAATACAACTACAGAGGGGAGATAAAATCAGATTCCGAGATTATTGACTGTCTCCGGTGGTTTTCCCACTGGAACAAGGCTGCTGATATCCCCTCAGCAGGGCTCGTGTGCATTTCACTGGCAGCAGTGGCCTCAGGAACAGGTGGTGCTTTGGATCATTACTGAAAGCAAGTATCCATAACAATCATTTCAAAACACGATTTATTTTTTTTTTTTTCCGAGCACATTCCAGCATGCAGAGAGGCAGAAGGGAAGTGTCTTGTATTTACTTTTGCTGGAAAAGCGTGATGGACTGGTCCTGACATCACTTTGTTTTGCAGAGGCTCAGCTTAGATATAATTACAGTGACAAAGAGAGCTCCCCTCCCTTGCACAGAGCAGTGCCAGGGAATCCAGGGATGCCTGCACTCAGCCAAAAGGGTTTTATGGATTCCTGAGCAGCCTGAGCCTGCCCCAGTGCAAGGCCTGAGGAGATCCCAAAAGGTGTCAGCACTGGGAATGCCTTCACCCTGTTGTTTTGGAAGAGACCTAGGGATTTGTACTCATCCAGAGAGCAGGATGTCTCATCAGTCACTTATTTTCCAAAAAAAGATTAAATTTGAACAATCAGTGGCTGAGTAAAATTCTGTAGGAAAACTCTGCTCGCAGCAGCAAGCAGCATTGCAACAAATATAAATTGTTGCTCTTGATAACAGCAGTTATAAGCAAATTTAATCAATTTAATCACTTTTAAGGAGGGATAGACTGAAGAATGGGGATGAAACAGGCATCTGCTGGAGCATCCCAGAGAAGACCACCCACATCCCCCTCAAGAGAGGAGGATTCCCTCCCTTTCCTTCTCTTTCACAGAGTTCAGTCTCTTCCCCCAGTTAACAAGAGCAAACAGCCTCAAGTTGCACCAAGAGAGGTTTAGGTTGGATATTAGGGAAAATTCCTTCATGGAAAGGTTTGTCCAGCCCTGGCACAGCTGGGGCAGGGAGCCAGTGGTGGAGTCCCCATCCCTGAAAAGGTTTCAAAACCATGTGGATGTGACACTTGGGGACGTGGTGGCCTTGGCAGTGCTAGGGGACAGCTGGACTCGATGGTCTTGGAGGGTTTTTCCATCCATGCCCCCTTCCCCTGCTTCTTCCCAGGAGCCCCAAGTTTTGGCACGGCAGGGAACATTTATTACTCTGTGTTTGCACAGTCCCCAGCAAGCAGAGACCTCCTTTTGGACAAGCTGGAGGTTGTTGGAATAAAAGGATCATTAAGGAATTAGGACAGCATTAGAACTCAGCTGGGGGCTCACTGAGGTGTGGCTTCATGCTGGCACCCTTTGGTTTGGTATTAGACTGTCCCATTATCTTCACAGAATGTCAAATAGGGCCTTTGCGACAAAAATGTACCAAAAAACTTGAGAAAAATGTGTAAAATGCTGAATAAAAATCATTAAAAATGTGAGGTTTAAAATATTCTGGTTTCACCACCATCTCATTTAATGAACTCGGAGCATTTCCCAAAGGCCCTGGTGAATTTTATCTCCCTGACATCCTCCAGCCACTAAAAACCCTCCCTGGGCTTGACAAAACTTGAACTTCAGTGTATCCCAAATTGGTTCCTTAATGGTTTCGCCTATTGTGTAAAGGAGAGCCCTGAGCTTTTAGGCTTTCTCTCTCTTTCATTATATTTTTTCCCCAAGAATGCTGACTTTCATGAATATTAAATCCCATTTCCCAAAAGCAGCTATTTATTGAGCCTGTTTGCCCTTTATTACCCAAAAAACAGAAAGCTGGTATTTCTCCTCGCTGTGTAAAGATGCTTCCTAAGTAATCCAAGACGCTACTTTCATGTTTGTTCAATAAGTATTTCAAGATGTTGCTATTTTGATAATGTGCTGACTGATACATAATTCACAGCGATGCAAAGTTTAATAATATCTCTGAACTCTGATGGAAAACGAGCTCTCAATCCCGACGTGCTGAGCCCAGCTCTGGAGCAAAGAGTTTTTCTGATTTCTTTGGTGAAACGATCCAGAACCCAACGCCGTTCCTCCACCGACGCATTAAACAAATAAATCACTGAATTCCTGAGCTCTCACACACACAAACACACCTCCTGCAAGGGAGGAGGATGGAAGGATAATCCCTCATGGAGAAGATCCCTGCCCACCTCAGCCAATACTCGCTGGAGAAGGAGTTGCTCAAACACCGTTCCACCCACGAATCCCTTCACTGATTAACTCTCCATCAGGAAGGATTTTAACAAGGAATTCTGAGCTGACCTCCACAAGGAAATAAATGAAAGGATGAGAATCATGGGTGGCAATGTCATTTCCTGGGTTCCTTGGGGGCTGTGCACTCAGGAATGTTTGCCTTTGGCCACCTGTTCTGGGGTTTAAACCTGATGGAAATTCTCACAGAACCACAGAATCCCGGAATGGTTTGGCTTGGAAGGACCTTAAAGCTCATCCCAGCTATAAAGCTGGTCATCAACTTTGCACTGTTTAACACCTTCCACTATCCCAGGCTGCTCCAAGCCCTGTCCATCCTGGCCTTGGATACTTCCAGGGGAGTCCACAACCTCATTTTGTTTGCTAATGAAAGATAGAAAAGGATTTATCTGCCTTTAAATATCTGCCATTAAATACACCCTAATAAAATATCCCCTATCGCTTCAGTTTCTGAGATTTTCAGAGCCTTCATGCATTTTTTTGTCCCAGTCTGGTAGGAAGGTATCTCTCTCCACATTTAAAATACGACAAGCAGAAATTTGGGAAATTCGCCCCTTCCACAAAATCAGAGCATTTGGCAGACAAGGTCCCGTTTTTGCCAAACACAACCAGAACCGAGGAGGACTTCTGAAGGAAACCTCCCTCATCTCCAACCATCTCCTCCTAGGAGGAGACTCCATAGCCATCAGGCAGGATGGCAGAGACTCCTTTGCTCTGTGTGAGAATAATCCAGATTTCAGCATCTGACGCTGTTCCACAAGAAGACCAAAACCCTTGGGAGAAAAAAAAAAACAAACACTTGTGTGAAAGTGGAGCACCTTGTGAGCCCCTGGACCTCACCCCACCAGCATCACACCCTTCCCAGTGGAAATCACACCGGATCAGGGCACAACTTCATCCTTCTCCTGCCTGAGCTGTGTGAGGAGTGCCGGATCGGGGCAGGGAAGGATCCGGGAAGAGACGCGATGTTCCCGGCTCGGCGGTGCCGCCGCGCGCGGCTTCTGCCTCCCTGCTCCAGTCAGGGAGCCCCATCTGTGCCTCGGAGCCCCATCTGTCAGGCGGAGATGATTCCTCACGCTCGGATCCCCGGGAGAGGCAGCACGGGGAAGAGGAAGGAATTACGAAGGCGTTTCGAACGCGCCGCGATCTTTCCGCTCAGATTTGTTTTGCGAGATGCGTTTGGGAAAAAAAAAGGAATTGATTCACTTGTGAGGTGGAGGTGGGGGGAGAAATGAAGAGGTGAAACTCCAGTCTCTCTGCTTTCCTTGTTTCTGTCCACAATTCATCTCATCCTGCTTTCAAGGGACTGGGGTGTCTTGGCATCTACCCTCAGATTAAATCCTTTCCTTTGCGGGCAGAGCAATAAATCAGGATGGGCTTCACCTGCTACTCCAGCACTTTTCTCCTCATTCCAATTGCCTCACCCTCCAGCTGCCTTTTATCAATCTCACTAAAACAGAGCTTAAATAAAACAGAACTTGGACAACTTCACAGAGATCCCTTCCTCTACCTAGTTATGTGCAGAGTACTTTACCTTACTAGCAGGAAGTACTACATCGTTTGTAGGGTTACAAATCCAATTTACACACCACAGTGGCTTTGCAGCTACTACAAATGCTGCAGTCAATGGAAGTATGGAAATTTGGATTGTAAATTAGGAAAAATTTCACCTCTGAAGGGGTGGCCAAGCATTGGAACAGGTTGCCCAGGGAAGTTGTGGAGTCACCACCCCGGAAGCATTCAAAAAATGTGTGGATGTGGCACTTGGGGACACGGGTTCATGGCAGCCTTGGCAGTGCTGGGGGACTGGTTGGACTCGATGGTCTGAGAGGTCTTTTCCAACCTGAACCATTCCATGATTCTAATTTAGACAAGCACAAAATCTGCTCAGTCAAAACATTTTTGTTTTTTTCACATCTCAAACTCGTGGCATATAATGGACCCTCTGTAAACTCCCAATTGTTCCATAATTACCAAAACATTCCAGTCTCTACCACTCCTCACCCAGGAGCCCTCAGGAACTTCTCTATGGTACCAATCTCTCCCCAGCTGCACATTATGAGTGAGCAAGATGCAACAAATTAAAGAGTGGTTTGAGAACATTAAAATGCCAAACATATTGAAAAATGCTAAACAAAAAATCTGGGTCTTCTGCCTCTCTGCATGAATCACTGCCAACAACTACAACCTGATCTGTAACAGCAGAAAATTACAAACAGGAAAAAGGAAAACAAAAAAACCTGCCTTGAATGAGCAAGCCCCGCTCTCGCTCTGCTGCTACGGCATGGAGCACATTAAAAATGGAAACGGGACTAGCAGAAGGACAGGGTCATGAGGAAAACAAATGGGGACAGAGCCTTCAATCATTCACAGAACAAATACTCCGGTGTCACAACTCAAGGAAAGCTCATTTTCCAGCCATTGCAGTAATCAGCTACACTAAACAAGCCATACTTTATACCAAAAACTGTGTAAAATTACCTAATTCTCCCATTATAGGCAGGAGGATCTATGAATAGCACGGAAGGAACGAGCCCTGGGTGCCCTTACCAGACTGTGCTCCGTTGGCAGTGTTGTGTGGGATAAATCTCTCCTCCTCGGAGCGCTCTCCCCGCTTCCTGTGCTTCTCTTATGCAATGAACACTAAAATAGGAGGGTTTTGCTTGCCCTTTCCCAGCTGTCTTTCCCCAAAAACTCTGGAGGAATGGGTAATACCCCAAACCTCATTAAAAGCAAACGGAATTGGGAAAGGTTTATACCCCACTGTGGGGGAGTTGGTGCAAATGGATGGCACCAGGGAAGGGCAGGGATGGAGCTGCTCCGCTATGACAAACAAAAATTCCAAACCCTATGGATGGGATTTCCAGCCTGGGAAGAACCCAAAGCTTTCACTGAAAACCTAAAATGGTTTGTGTAAGGACAGACCTGTGGCAACAGCAGGGCTGAACCAAATCAAGCTGAATCTTTGGCCAGCATCTCTCCACTTTCTAACTTCCATAGATGAATGCTGATGTCTGGAGAAGAGAAAGCTGTCCCAGACTGCTCCAAGCCCCAGTGTCCAACCTGGCCTTGGACACTCCCAGGGATCCAGGGACAGCCACAGCTTCTCTGGGGACCCTGTGCCACAGCCTCATCATCCTCACAGGGAACAATTCCTTCCTGATATCCAATCTAAATCTCTTCTTTGTCACTTGGAAGCCAGGCCCCTTGTCCTGTCACTCCATGGCCTTGGAAATTCTTCTCTTTGCCTTTGACTGAGCAAAATGCTGCCTCACTGCACAGCACCACGTCCTGATGATTATCCCCAGGAAGAGACTGTGAATCTGCAGCTTTGGGCATTCAATCCCATCAAGGGAGGAGAATTCTTGGCTCATTTAAGAAGAAAGCACTTTGGGTGCTGAGCAGCAGAGTGTTCCCAGGACAGACTGCAGCCAGGACACACGGCCAGAATGAACAAACAGCAGCCTTTTGGTGGAGAACTGCAAATAATGATGGGCTTCAAGGTGCCCAATTCCTAATTCTCTTTCTATTCCCAGGACAGAACATACTGGGCATTGCTGCTCTGAGGGATAAGGATCCACAGGATTCACTGGACATTTTGATCTTGGAGCCATGGCTCTGTGTTAATGCTTGTCCTGCTATTCAGCTCATGCCCCGAAATTAAGTGCTCTCCAGCCCCTCATAAAGCTCATCGCCACAACTCAATGGTTTAAACCACTCTGTTATACAAATTTCAGACTGGATCAGAATCCTCAAGGTGCACAGTGAGGCAGGATGGAAATTGCTCCCTGGAGACCTGTGATTGCTTCAAGGAAGATGAGGGGGAGCACAAGACTTTGGGTTTAGAAAAAAAAATTCACTTTGTGTAGTGCATTTTCTGTCTTGTTTTCCTTTCCCATTTTTATTACTTAGTAAGCATTCAGGAAAAACTGGATCTTTGCTTTTGAGATATTCTGCACCTGCTGTCTCGCCTACAAAAACGCTGTTTTCAATTCAAAGCAATAAAACACTGCAATTAATCTAAATCACATCATTACGGTTGGAGCCGAGGCTCACAAAATTGGCTCCCTCTACCTCGGCGCGCACCACTTATCTTATTTTCCCAAATATTTTCCAAACGCGTTTTGCTGTTCTTTCCTCTTGGAATATGGTGGATATTTGATGGTTGGTGTCAGGACTCACGTGCTCTGTTTGGGATTGGATGGCCCAGAGCGTGCAGGGCACAGATCCTGGATGCACAGGTTGGGGTGGAGACACATCCCTGTGCCCAGGCGAGTTCCAGCTGGAGAATTAAAGCTAGGAGAAATACCATGGGCACCAAATTCCTA
>WEZZ01005886.1:0-24693 GCA_013400585.1 Chloropsis cyanopogon
CAAGTGTTTTAAAGGAATCAAAATTATAGAAAGGAAATCAGGCCTATGCTTAACTGCAGACATCCCTACCTCCATAGTCTTTAATTTTAACAGATGACAGATGATCCTTTTTGGTATGTCAGTTCAATGATTCATCATTCACATCTCTGCAGCTAGAGGTGGTGAAGATCTTGACAAAATAAAATTGAAGGTGGCAGTTGTTTCTAAGAATCCAGGGAAGGTTTTGAGAACTTTCCAACCCACGCTGGTAAATGGAGGGATCTGGGACATGTGCCTATGGGTGTCATTTATTTCTGAGTACCAGATTTGCTGAATGTGCATTTGATGACTCTTAGTGGGAAAGACAATACAGAAAAAACTTCAGATGTGACTGAATGTGGGTGCATTGCTTATGTATGGTGTTGTCTTAGCACTGAAGCCTTACAGTCTGATTTATGAATCTTATCAGGCAAAATATTTAATTGCCTGTGGTATCTGCGTTGTCTTGAACTATGGTAATGTTCATTTTTGACTAGACTGGCTATAGGTAAATTATTTATTTTCTGTGAGTAATCTAAGAGAAATTAATTAATCCACTGGCACTCAGTGACCATCAAGTCTGAAGTTTATATTACAAGGTTTCAAGAACAATTATTATTATAAAGCTTGAAAAGAGATCCTTCCTGTATTTGATTGTCACTAAAATATTTTGAAGATTTCTTTGAAATACAGAAGAAAACCTCCTCTACACCAGGGTTCAGTGCTCTCTGTAGCTGCCTGGAGTACACAGGAGGTTGATACTTAAGTTCCTGCCCAATTCAGGCAAGGGAATTTAACTCAAGCTTTCTCTCATCTAGATGAGAGCCATAAAAGCCTCATTCTCCTTTGTTGTTGTTNAGTTAAATAAGCAAAAAAAAATAAAAAAAAATTGTAAAAAAAAAAAAAAAAAAAAGAAGGTACTGATACAAACATGTGTCCTTCAAAAAGAAAGATTGCAGGTGCTTCATGGTCAGGTTTTGGCATTTGGCAGTGGTGACTGCTGTCAATCTCTGGTATGTATTTCCTCTATAAGAGTTTTAGAGAATGAGTGTTTTCAAAACAAAATGTGTTTTGTCAGAATATTGTTAGCAAATTCAACGTTACATGTGGCCTTTCTCATTCCTTATGGCATTTGTGCATCCTCATGGCAAAGCTCTTGGTTGTTGCGATTTTCCAAAACATCGTGAGCCCAGCTGGGAACAGGCACTTGTGTGATACATGTTCTTATCCATGGTGTTCCCATTCCTTATAAATTCACCAAAGCCTTGCATTTGGCTTTATATTCCTTCTTACTGACAGGCCCTGGAGAGAGATCTCTATTTGTAGACAATTCTGAATTGAAGGTCATAGAAGCAAAGAATATCCTGAGTTGGAAGGGACCCACAAGGATTGAGTCCAACTCCTGGCCCAGCACAGGAAAACTGGAACAATCTCACCGTGTGCCTGAGAGAGATGTCCAAACACTTCTTGAGCTCTGCCAGGGTTGGGCCTGTGATCACTTCCCTGGAGGACCTGTCTCAGTGCCTGAACACCCTCTGGGTAAAGAACCTTTTCCTTATAGCCAACCTAAACTTCCCCTGACTCAGCTCCAGCTGTTTCCTCAAGTCCTGTCTCTGGTCACCACATCCTCTTCCCCTCATGAAGATGTTAAAGACCCCAGTGAGGTCTCCCCTCAGTCTCCTCTTTTCCAGACTGAACAAACCAAATCACCTCAGCTGCCCTTCATGAGGCTTCCCTTCCAGCCCCTTCAGTATCTCCATGTCTTTCCTTTGGATGCTCTTTAATAGCTTTATGTCCTTCTTTTATTGTGGCGCCCAGAACTCCATACGAGACTTGAGGTGAGGCCACAAAGATGATTGAGAGGAAAATTGGTCATGCTAAAGCATTAGGAAAATGTCCATTCCTGAATGGATTGGAGATGGAGGTGCTTGAACTCTCTAGCTGTGTGATTAAAAGAGCTAAGCATTATTTTACTGAAGAAGTACTGCTGTTTCTCTAAAAAAAACCATTTTCATGTATGCACCTCTGTCATTTATGCATCTCTGTGCCTGATCGTTCAGCACTCAAAATCCTGTCAATGGCATGAGAGCTTTTCCTATTTTCTTGCCTTATTCTTTCCACCAGTGGGCAAGAGTGATATAAGTCATTTTTCCAGAGTGCCATATTTCACACTTCAATTTAATTTGGCTGATAATGATTTGTTAAACAAATATAAATATGTAGAGCACAGGCTGGGTCTCACACATTAAGTGTTCGACCACTTCAGCAGTTCCTTTAAAATTCCACTCCAGCCTTATAAAAGCTGCAGGTGCAAAACAGTTTGCCTCTGTACTACTGGAACAGAAGATAAAGGTAATGTGGAACTTTATATTCAGTACAACTCTTTGACAAGTGTAACATTGTAAGAAGGGGACTGGGTTGGTGGTTTCCATCAGAAGTACACATACTCATGAATAGGCTTACTCTTAGTCTTTTACTGTTAAAAAGAAAGGACAACTGACCAGGGAGTGCATCAAGTCTGTGATAAATACTATGCATTAGAAATGAAAAACATGGCTCTTCTTGCACTTGGAGCAATGAACTATTTCTGAGGCTCTTTTGATCTCCAGTCCTCTAACTATGAAGTGATTCTTCTCACAGTGGTTACATCATTTTTAAATCTTACTTTAAAGTGAAGGGGTTTTTTTCAGCCCAAAGAGAAACACCATATTCTTCTAATCTTCCTCTCCCTCCACTATGTAATTCAATGTATCTTTCAACAGAATTTTCTTACTTTCTTTGGGCATCCCACAAATTTCTGTTCTTACCCTGTTTCCTTTTCATCAGTGGGCTTTCAAGCCTCATCTGCTTTCAAGGATTCAATATCATCTTAGCACTGGTGTTTTGAATATTTCTCTCTCCACTCTCAACTCGTCTGTGTTTACTCAGGACTGCATTTTGGCATGTTTCCCAAGAAGTACTTTTTTATCCACTGAAATTCAGGAAGGAATAAACCAGGCTCCTTATCTTTCCTCCCTTAATCTGAGTTGCTTAAAGCCCTAATTTTCCCCGAGATCTTCTGCCCATTTTTTCTCTGCATCTTCCTTTGTGCCATACCTAAAGGGTGCTGACTTTAATAGTCACAGAATCATTAAGGTTGGAAGAGCCCTCTGAGATTGAGTCCCACTGTTAACCCAGCACTGCCAAGTCCACCACTACACCATGTCCCTCAGCGCCACATCCACGGTTTTTGGATACTTCAGGGAGGTGATTCCTCCACTTCTCTGGGCAGGTTCCCCTTTATATGTTTAGAGTAGGATTTAAACCTTTTGAAGCTCAAGGAGAATATTAGATCAAAATTGTACTTTCAGCTTAAGAGTGTTTCACATTTACTCTGCAACTGTTTTCTAACCTCTTGACAAAAACAGGAAAAAGTAAAATGGTAGAAAACCCCTTTTAAACTTGGATTGATCCTTGCTTATTTCTAACCTCATGGAACATTTATTAGATATTTGTGATGATTTTTCACTGAAGATTGACTTTTTTCAAAAGTGATTATTCAAGTACATAAATACTCCAGGCTTATGCCTTTTGAAGTAAGAAATTTAATTTTGTCTTGTCTAACTTGAAAATGACCAAGTACATTTTTCTCACATATTCAAACCAGAGCATTATTCTTAAGTGAAATGGGTCACAGAACATGGCAAAAGAAAGGCTAATTACAGATAAACAATAGTAAGTGAGAAAGGAATTTATAGTAAAATTTACTTTTAAAAACTTAGCAGTACGTTTTGAAAAGTAAGGAGTTTTTGAATGTTGAAAAAACCCAACTTGATAGGACATTCAAGTTCAGCTATCACAAATCCAGTCACACATAGCTTTTTTTTCCTTTTTTTAAAAAAAGCAGGAGTATGAAATTATATTGAATTGAGATTGTGTTTTTTTAGCCATCATTGACGTCACTGGAAGAGGTGTGTGGAAGAAATACTAAAAAATTTTGAGAATATTGTAAAACACAGATGAACNATATTGAATAGAGATTGTGTTTTTTTAGCCATCATTGACGTCACTGGAAGAGGTGTGTGGAAGAAATACTAAAAAATTTTGAGAATATTGTAAAACACAGATGAACTTGAGAAAATTAGGATCTCTGCTTTGTGGAAACTTTGTGTTAGAAACCTGAAGAGCGAGAGGTGCAACTTAGGCTTGGTAATTTGTGCTGTGCTTGTCTGTTCCTGAGCCCAGGCAGCTGCTGATGTTGGCGTGCAGCGTGGACAGGGCATTTTGTGAGGTTGATGGCAGCTGATCCAGTGCTGATATAAATTAGTACCAATTAGATCAGGTTTGAATTATGGTCCCAGTGATGGAGGGGAAGCACACCACTCCCCAGCCCTGCTCAGTGCTGAAACAGCCACTGATGTGGGAGGTGGGAACATGGGTGGGAAAGAAAAGAGGATACATAAAAATATTTTGAAGGGGGAGCACTGTGATTCCCTATTCCCTCACAGAAATGAACATTGTTTATATTATTTTCCATGACAGAGAGCTAAACTGTGGCACATTATTATTCTGGATCAGATGGGTGGCAAGAATGGCACATTTGAAATAACATGTAATTATAAAGTAGGTGTTCCAGCACACTGCTGGCTGCGCTATTATTACAAAAAGTGAACTTGCACTGAAGCATAACTTTCCAGAAATAACACTTCTGTAAAATATTGGGGCAGAAAAAAAAATAGAAAATGGAGTTCCAGGAGAAGAAATCATTTCAGTCTTTAGCTCTGCTGAGATCAAGGAGATTCCCTTTGTACTCAGGAAGAGTGAGTTCAAATGTTTTGCTCTTGCTGGTTTGTAGGAAGCTCCTTCTGACCTAACTATAAAGCCCAAAAATGAAAGTAGTATTTCTAGACTTACATTAATACTTGGCATTCACAGACTGGAAGCAGGAGTACAGGGAAATTTTGAGAATGAACACATTTATTTTCTAGGGCTCATGGACACATCATTATACGGCAGCCAGAAATGCTATTGTATGCGCTCAATGGATAATACTCTGTTAGTGGAACCTACTTATTAATATTTAGGTGTGGAATTTGTCACTGTCCATCTAAGATAATATTACTTACATGATCAGATGCACTGCTTTAGTCTGTAGATGATAGAATACAACACTATTTCTACTCAATTAAAAACCCTTTCATTATAAGAGGCTATTAACAAAAGTCTATATCTTTTAAGCATATAAATCGTCTGAAATTAAGCTAGATTTTCAAATTAGAGACTATTTCATCCCATGTTGGGATATAATGTATTTCAAAAGAATTGCCCATTACTGCTACAGCACTCAACTTTGTGTTTGGCCAAATCTATCAAAAGATCCTTTAGCCTTGCTTTGACTTTGTTTAATAAAGTCTTCCAGAGAATGAATGCAAATTTATTAAGCAATCTGATGTGCATCTTAGACCAGTATCATGATGGATGATGCATTTCCTGGAGCCACAGTATGTGAATTCTCCTGGTGATTTTGTTTGCATTGACTGTAGAAGCCTGAACTTCTACAACTGACTGAAGGCTGAAAAGGGAAACACCCAGATGCATTTTCTGTTCATTGTGAGATAGGAAATCTGCTCAGTAAATTATCTTTTTATATCTAGTTTCTGACTAGTTTCTGTTAAATGTCATTTAACAGAACTTTCAGTGCTCATCAACTGACATTAGATATCACTGAACTTACCACAGGACAACCAAAGGTGGACATCACAGAGTGCTCTATAGAATTATTTGCACGAATTGCTATTGTACTGATTAGATTGCAGATGATTGGAGGGACATATAAAAAATGCAGTTTGTCCCTGACATTGACAAGTTGTGGATAAAAGTTATAAGTATTCCCCACTGGGTCATACTCAAGACAGGGTCAAGTAGTGAAGTGATGACCTAGAATCAGTAAAATGTAAAGTGACCATAGATGAATTGATTTTTGTTTTTGTGCATCAGGTATTAAATTAGAAAAATGGACATAAAGTTCCTTATAAAGCACTCCCAGACTGTTAAAAAGGACACTGCAATATATACTTTTTGTGGTGTTGTTTGTTCATTTATACCCTGAAATCTGTCCTGGTAGGGGTATCTCTGTGTCAGTTCCACTGTCTCTGCCACCAGTTTCACTGCAAGCATCTCTAAAAAGGAGAAACACTCTCTATGATGCTGCCATCTCATGAGACACATCTCTTTCATTCATTAGCTGATGCATTACAGTTTATTACATCTGTAAGTTATAAAGGGAAATGTATCTAAAGAGAATGTAAAAACTCCAACAGCCTTAAGTTTATTAACAATAGTAACTCCACCCTAAATCACTATGTACATGAATCCATTAAAAAGGCCTTGTGCATTAGGCCTTTAGGCTTTAGCTTACAGGGTTTTAAGAAAGCAAATCTTAACTAGATGAAATTCTGAAGTTTACTGTGAGGCACGAGCTCAACCACTCTGCATTTTATTGTTGGTTGCAGCATGTGGTGAGTACCCAGCACAGAGATACTCACATCTGTAACAAATAACCTTTTTTTTTTTTTTTTTTCCTAAGTGAAGCTCAAACACATATTAGCACAGCCTATTTATCTGAATGAACCAAGGCTGCAAATAATTAAGGAGTCTACTCGGGAATACTTACACCATCATGGAAGCTGATTTTCATTCAAGTTGTATCAAAAGAAACCCCAATAACTTTGCTCAACTCATTCTACACACAACTGCCATTCTCAGCCTCGATGACTTGCTGTGACTAAGCCTGATATTTTTATGCATTTATTTGTTCTTACTGAAGGAGGCACCAAATTTCATTCTGTCCTACCTCTTGTTCAGTGCAAGGTGGGATGCCTGAGGTGAAGGAGCAGACCTTTCTTTGGCTCCTTATTAACAGTGCCATTGCAGGATTTTCCTCCTGGTAGGTACTGGGGATATTGACAATTGTAGCAGCAGCTCAAAAATGTTGTGAGGTTGCTCTCGCCTCCATCTGTGTTGTCTCTTGCAGAGCCCTCAGGCTCTTTCTGCACTTTCACTTTGTTGACACACTGGTTTTGATCAGAATTTTTATTTTGGTGTAGCAGTAGATAGGGAACTCTGTTCCAAATGGAGGAGAGGGTGGCTGGTGTGCTGGAACCTGTAGGAACAGAAGTAATTTTCTCTACTCAAAAACTCTGCAAGAATATGCAAAATGTAGTGAGGCCTGGAGGCCTCACTGGAGATATCTGATCCAACCCACTCAAATGAGGACTATCACAAGTACCAGATCTGCTCCACCATGGTCTTGACCAGCTCATACTTTGGCAACTCCACTGAGGAGTTTTTTCAGAGCTTCTCCTGTTTAACTGTTGCAGAGCTCTTCTGTCCTTCCATGAGAAAGGTTTTCCTAACATCCTCCATGATCCTTCCAAATCGCAATTTGTGGCTGTCATCCCTCATTAAATCATCTAACATTAACAAGAAGAATTTGGATCTGTCATCTTTTTAATTGCTTTTCAATTATTCATAGGCAGCAGTCTATAATTGTTTGATCCCTTCAGCTTCCCCAGACAAAGCTGATTTATTTGAATATTAATGCCAGCAGACATTGTTATGTTTACAGTTCATTCACATCTGAGATATCCGGTGCTGGTGACTGGAGTGAATTAAAATCTTTGAGTTTTACTTCCATTCAGTACAGTAGAAATAATTTTGTCCAATATATCTCTTCCATGAGTTGTGCAGCCTTTTCTCCCGTGCTCAAAACCTCAGTTCTTCTCAATGCTCAGTGAAAATGATTCTCCTGTTTTAGAACCATGTTTAGATTTTCCATCTCTATTTCATTCAGCACAGATTATCTTTTTTTATACTGGTTTATGTCTGAAGCCTCCTTTGCTTTGCTTCTTAATTTGACTTGGAAACCTAATTAAGCCTTACTTTTGGCAATCCTTTATTCCTATACTTCTTGACTTCTAATAGTATGGCTTTCTTGCATGCTACAGATCCTATTCCTCCTCAAAAAGCCACTGATTGAAAAGTGACTTGTTATGAATATGAGTTTACTTTTCTAGTATTCCAGGTGCAGGTTTTGAACTGCAAAGAAGTTACTGTGTTGACATTGTTTATGCTACTGTCTCTTAGTTTTATATTAAAATGACTGATATTGTTTGTAAAGCTTTATGGAGGTTTGCAGGTTTTTAGTTTAAATGTTTAGTTAGTTTTTGGTTTAAACGTCACTGAGAATTACGATTCTATATGATATAAGACTGGCCTACTTACTCTAAATTAGAAGAGAAATGTATCGGGCACAGTTTTTATGGTTTGCATGTCTGCTAAATCACCTCTGCATTTCACAGCTTTAGCTTCTGGGAAATATTTATAGTTTTTGCTTAGGAGTGCATACAAGTTTAGATACAACAAACTCTAAATTTAAGCTCAGTCAAAGTTTGGTTGGTTTGGTTTTTTTTTTTTTTTAATGTATATTTCTGCATTATTTTGCAGCTGTTTCCTATTGCATGAGAGGTGAATCATTAGCAGTGAAGGAGTGCTGCTAATTGGATGGGGAGGAAGTCAAACAAAGGCAAATATCTGCCCATGTGTTGGGTGTGGTTCTTTGTCTCCTTTGGCCTGTTTGTAAAGTGGATGTAGAGCAGATATCACTGTCATGTGAACATGTAAAATTCACATAGGTAACCAACCTTTTCCACAGTAAAGGAGCCAGCCTTGACAGCAATCCAAAAAGGGGAGTGAACTGTATTAAGGGACAATTTTGTCTTGATTATTAAAAATCTTACCCTCTACTTCCTTGACCTGTTAAATCCCCTCAATAATCAATGTTCCTTCTAAAATTTTATGCAGCCATCGTCTTTTCTATGCTACCTCTTGATCAACCCTCTACGTTTCCCTTTGGATCAGTCCTTCCTTGTGTCCTTCAGAGAAGCATCATCCACTCTGTTATTGTTAGAACAGAGATTTCTTTCCATCTTTGTGGCACCTGTATTGGTTTCACACATTCTTCTCTTCACTCTTTTTGGTAAACATAGTGAACAGTTTGTGACTAATATTTGAGCTTACCTTCTTATAAATGCGTGAGAGAAATGGAATTGTCCTATTGTTTTTTCAGGAATGAAGGTACTTTTCCATTTATTTGTCACATGTTTTGGTAGTTTTTTTGATTTGTGGGTTTTTTGTTGCACTTTACCATCCATAGTCCTCCCTCTATTTCCATAAACACTGCAGAGAATATGTCTAAAATTTAGAGAAGAATGTCCTTTTTTCACCCCCTTTAGACTGTGCACTTATGCGGAAACATAATGATTTCTTCTTGTAGAAACCTGTGTTACAATTTTTCTAGGAGCTAAATGATCAGAATCCCAGTGGTTGTGCTAAGGCTCAGCCTTTACCATGGACAGAATCACAGAATCAAGATGTTACTTTACATCCTTACTTTTTTGCCCAGAGACCCTCATCTTCTCTTGAAGATTTCAGTGATGTTTCTCTGGAGATTAGACCTGTAGGTCTGGCACTTTCCTTTGTGCCTCCCAAGGGATCAAGATAAAGGCTGGAAACCCTAATTTTCCTCCTCCCCACTGGCATCACTGGCATTATCTTTTGACTCCTCTGGCACAAGTAATGGATATCCTGTGCTCAGCCTTCATAACTTAACATGTGAGCAGTTTCAGTGGAGCTGCACTTAATTACAAGGCTGTACAGTTGGATTCCCAAAGCAGAGCTCTCTTCAGGGTAAGGGAAATTATATGTCTTCTCTGCTTGGACCTATTGCCAGTTTCCAGAGGTTTTTACAAAATACCGAGTACTTTTGTCCCTTGACATGAATCTCTTGCTTCCTCTATTTTATCAGGCTTCTGATAAAACCAGTCAGCTGGTAGTGGTTTGGATTGACTGGGCTGACTGTGTGCCAAAGCCTTTCCAGTTCATACCCAGTTAGAGAATATGCAAATTGTGAAGCATTGGTAGGTAAAATATTCAAAAATTCATTGAATGTGACCAAATTTCTCCATAGTCAGTTCAAGTCTGACAGTGGCCAATAACCTGAATTTCAAGAGAAGAATAAGAAATACACACAATGTTCAAGGAGGTTCATGGCCCATTTTCTGTTTTCCTACATTCAACAGGTGAAGTCCAAGTTCTACCCATTAAGAGCAAGTAACCTCCTAAATTTTCCATTAAAGAATTATCTTCTTGAAATAATACAAGAGTCATGGGGTTCTGTAGTACTCTGCATGACTAAAAGAGCTTTTTTTATGAAGACTTTCATGGACAGTTAGAAATTTGGAAGTAGACCATAGACCAAATACTAGGAGGACTCCATGAAAGTCCATAATCTTGAAAATTTTTGCAAAGAGACTTTTCTATCTTGTTTCTTTATCTGTCTCAAAACCTCTCTGTGTCTTTCCTTAAACACTGTCATGTTTTACACTCATCCCTTTCATGTCATCCATCCTGCACTCCTGAGAAGTCAGTCCAGTCTCTGAACCAAGAAATCAGTCTCTGCTGCCTCCAGTATAACTTTCTTAAAGAAATGTCTGTTTCCCATAGCACCTTTAGGCTTAGGAGGAGCTTTTCTGAACAACTTCAAAGATAATTTCCATTGTTATTCAAATTATTTGTGAAATGCCTTCATTTTGTAGTGTATTCTAACATTGAGAAAAGAGAGTGTTTCCAGGGAAGGTAATTTCAGAGCATCTCCCAAGTCAAAGTGAATTTATTTGTATTAAAGATCACAGCATTTGCACATTCATATCCCAGTTGTGGGCTCTTTATCAGTTGCCAGGTGAACTATTCCAAGACTTTAGAATTCAGTCTATCTGTTCATTAGAGTTTAAAGCCCTCACAAATTTTTATGTCAAGAACCTACTTAAGAAATAAAATGCTTTAACTATTCCAACAGTTGCATTCAATTTGAAAGATCTAGTAAACATTATGAAGCAGAGCTAAGGGAAATCCCATATGGGTAATAAAATTTTGGTAGTAATAGGAGATAAATTTTGAAGTTTTCATAATAATTATCTAAATATCTCCAATGCAAAGCATTAAACAAAGCAGGCCCAGAAGCTATTGTATAGTTTTTAAACTGTCTTCAGAATCTGAATATATGTAATAATTTTCAAACTATTGATGTTCTGGTAGAAATGTTACTACTCTTCCCCTGTGTTATTATCACTATTTCTGTTCATATTTTCAGAGTACATTTTATGTGTTTTTTATGTTTGCAAGATCTTTCTACCTCCCAGTAGTTTGATTTTAACCATTTTCACATTTTCATTAAAACTGTCTTTTAGTAAGAGGAAGTGTAGTAATTTATCCTTACAGGGATGTTGTGACTCAAACACTCCCTTCCCTTCCTGTTGCTTGATCCAATGTAATTAAATAATAGATTTCATTTCATAACTTTGCAGTAGCAATAAAGAGGAAATTATGTTCTGAAGGCATGTTTATTTTTTTTCCCCAGCCTTTTCATGGCTTAAAAGTGATTCTTTCTCTTCGTGCTAAAGTAATGTGAAACAGCCTTTTCAAACTTATGTCCTTGGGAAATGAATGTTAATTAAAGAATGAACATTAAATAGGAGTTAGGAAATCAGGGCCTTTTTCAGACACAAATATCTGTTGTTCAGATTTTACATTTACGTTCCTTCATGGTGCTTTCTTTTCTCTCTCTGAGCAATGCTCCCTCCTTTTTGCTTTCTTTGATTTTCCCAAGACAAAATCTGTCACATTCATGCTGTTGATGCCTAGAGAGGCTACTTGGAACAGATGCTAGACAAAGTTAAAGTAGGGATTTATTGAAAGGCCTTCAAAGGATATGGCTTGGGCAGCACAAGAGACTGGCTGTGGCTACACCCAAGATGGATCCAAAATGGACAACTGGTCCCAAGGTTTCACACTTGTGTAAGTTTTGGTCCATTTCCATATTGGGGTTAATTGTCCAATTACAGCTTTGGGTTATGAAGTCCCATCCTCCCAGACTGCTCTCCTCAATTCGCTGTTGTTAACATTTTTTGGGCCTGAAGTTACAACAGTGTTCTTGGTTCTCAGGCTGGAAAAGGATTGTTTTGTCTGACTAAACTGTGTCTAACACTATAAAGTGTTAGAACTTGCTAGCACTTTATATGAAGTTCAGAGTCACACAGCTATACGGTATAGAATCTGAAAAATATAAAAGCTAAAACTTAAGGCATCACTATTACCTGTATAATTTACCTTGTTTGGTTTTTTGTAAGCTCTGAGAATTATGATTCATACCAATGAGTAAGAAAACACAGCAAAGCAACACATACTTAGAAAAATTTGGACTTCTTTTCCTCATTTTTACATGAAACTGGGTATGCCTTGGAGTGGGATTATTGTTTTGTTCTTGGAAGAAAGTAGTTACAGATTTAGAATTTTGGAACGATTTTGAAATGTCCTGGAAGGACATTTCTTGATATAAGACAAAGAAGTTCATAGAACTGCCTATGTTGAGGTGCATTCTGATTATACCTTGCCCTTGTTGACATTAAAGGTTACAGGACAGGATGAGCCTTTCTCCAGTGTCATAATGTACACTGCATACGTTGTGGTTGAAAAAGTATTAAAACTAAATAGTTTTGATTTTTTTTTTTTCTGCTGATAATTTGGATACATCTTGCAAGGTGACACCTGAGTGTCAAAATTCTGCAGTCAATATAATGTACCTGGAGCCGAGACCTGTGTGATCCCTCTGGTATCCAAAACCCATAGTCCTCTACATCTCTTATATGTCTCACTGTTTAATCTAAGAGATCCTACAGCATTTACTTGAAGTCCCCATCCAGACTGAGAAGCTCCCACTTGGCTGGCATGTGCACTTGAGTGGATGAGAATTAAAAAGTAAGAAGAAAGTCCGCTGTGAATCATTTCAGGTAAAATCTTTTAACATACAAAGTCTTACATCATTATCATGGTATTTCCTAGCATGAACATGATTGCATATCTCTCCAGGGCTGTGAAAATTTCTAGAGCTAAGAGAAGATATTGGTATTTTTGTATTTTGTATTTTGGATGTTTGTATTTTTGTTTGAACCTGAATAATTTTTTTCTCCTTTTGTCTCTAACTCTAAATTTTCAGAGCATTGTCTTGCTTATGTTCTGAGATTTGATTTTTTAAAGTATGTTTTTATCCTTCATTGCACCCTAGAGCAAAGCCTGTGCCCTGCTCTGAGCCCTCCCTGCACACAGGGACAGCCAAGGCTGAGGGCCCCTCTCAGCTGTGTCTCCTCTCGAGGCTGAACAGCCCCAGCTCCCTCAGCCTTTCCTCCTAAGGGAGATGCTCCTGGCCCTCCATCATCTTTACCACCCAGCAGTGGAACCACTCCAAGAGCTCCATGTCTCTCTTGTGTGGAGGAGCCCAGAACTGGACACAGCACTCCATATATGCCTCGTCAGAGCTGAGCAGAGGGGCAGGATCCCCTCCCTGATCTGCTGGAAATGCTCTTCCTGATGCCCCCAGGACACCATCGGCCTTGGCCTCAGGGCACATGACGGCTCATGGACAGTTTGTTGTTCCCCAGGACCCCCAGGTCCTTCTGTACAGAGCTGCTTTTCAGGAGGTCAGTCCCAGCCTGTAGCAGTTCCAGGGGTTTTTCCTTCTTTCTGCATTTGCCTTTGCTGGATTTCAGACAGTTCTTGTCTGCCCATCTCTCCAACCTGTCAAGGTCCCCCATATTCAGAGCACTAATGGTTGCCAGCTCTTCATAGCAATACTTCATTACCCTGAGGCTTCCTCTAAAAGCACTTTATCTCTGGGCTTGGAGTGGGTAAATACGTGTCTTATTTTCCCTGTGTCAGACAGTGACGCCTGATTCCAATTTGCTGTCATATGGAAAGGAAGAGTATTTATTTAGTGTTCTGGTGAAACTAATACAGGGCAATGATTATTTTCCTGTGTGAGCAATGTAAGGATACATGATTTAAACAAATGGTGCGCTCAACAGCAGTGGGAGAAAGGAACCTGTTTATATTAGATGGTCTCTCAATCAACAGAGAACAGGGGTTTTTCTGCTTGAAGCCTTGGAAGCTGTGTAAGAATAATCCTGAGTGGTGGTTTCTTCTGGGATTTGAAACCAAAGGACAGGAAGCTGAGGGATAATATAAACCTCTGCTGGTTTGCATGCCACAGTAATATTAGAGAAAGAAAAGAAATAGAAATAATTGATGGATAGGAAATTAATCTGAGGTAATAAACTAAATATTCAGAAATACTATTATCTTCAGTTCTTAGGAATAGTAAATTCTAATTGATTTTTTTCCTTTACTAAAGGAAATGTCAATGCATTTATTGATAAACAGTTTGCATGTTCTTATTTTTTAAAAGTAGTATTTAGTAGCATAAAGGCATTCAAAGATGTAACTTAGATGGAAATAGTAGTTATTGTTGAGATTCTCCACTTGGAATGTCTGTAGTGATACTGCTGTGGAAAAGAAGCAGCCCCTTGGGAAAATTTCAGACCAAATCTTGTTAGTTTTATTTTAATTTGGACTAGATGACCTTTAAAGGTCCCTTCCAGCTCCAACTATTCAATTATTCTACAATAATTTCTTCCAAAATGTCATTGTTTATATAGTTTAGATACAGAAAAAATTAATGCTAGTGATTACATTGGAATGGCACCATTTACCTCAGCATTTAGAATATCCTGACAATCCTAGAACAGGGTCAATCAATAACAGAGGACATCTACACTCATCTTCAGAAGTGGGGAAATCTGTTTGCAGAGGTTGGAGGCCTTTTGGCTGTGAGAATTTTTCAGTTTCAGGTTGGCTAATGAATCTTTCATATCTATAAAGCTCACACTTCACAAAGCTTTTTTCACAGTCTCTTGCTCATTCTAAAGAACACTTCTCCATCATTTCCACTTGAATGCTATTTTTCAAGCTTTTTTTTTTCCCTCCCTTGTAATAATAATAGATGCAGTAGAAGTTTCCAAGTTTGTTTTCTTGCCTGCTGTTACCACCAGCAGTGGGAGAGAACATCAGCAGTGGCCATCCCCAGTGACACACCAAATCTTGAATTAACACCTATGTAGCCAGTGAATAATTTGACCACATTAAAACTGAGTTCAGTGGGTCTGAATACTTTTCTGTACCTAGAGACTTTATGGTTTTAATGTTGTTGGTATAAATTCACTCAGTTTGGTCAGTGTTACCTGCTATAAATGTCAGGTGTGCAATAGGGTTTCTTTTGTTTCCTGGAGAGTAGAAGAATAACAGCTATAAAATTTTGGTCCAAAATGTTGATTTTGGAATTTGAATTGAAAGAAGGAAAAGTAGAAAAAAGTCATGCCTGAAGCTGAAGTTGAAATATAATTATTTTTTATAAATGCATTAAATTCTTTTCCCTGTGTGACAGAAAATGGAAAAAAAAAAAGCTCTAATTTAAGAAGTTAAGTTGAAGTTATTTATAAAGAAGAGATTTTTTAAAAAATACTTTGATTCAAGCTCATCTTTTGCAAAATAGAGTTATTAATTTCACCATTTACTTGGAATTTTTTTCCTTAGTAATCTAACGTAATTTTAAAGGAATCATTCTGTCTCCAGTAGATAATAGAGTCCAGGAGCATTGTGCATTTTCCTGTTGGTCTACTCCATTACACATGCTGACTCCATGTAGTTTTCTGAAGGCTCTTATATATTTCTGATTTTTTTCTTCTTTTTCTTTGGTATTTTTAGAAAGATCTTGTTTGTAATATGAAGAACATAAACTCAAACAAGCTGTCCATGTTCTTCCTTTGCTGTTTTTGCTCTCTCTGGGTGTGTACCTTATTTTATTGTATTTTTTTCTACTCCGATTGTACTGAATATGTTGCTAAAAACCATAAAGAACAAACCAAGAAAAACCCTCTGACCTTTTCTATGCTCAGAAGAAGTATGTAAGGTGTGAGTAAAATGAAGAGAGATGCTGATGTCTAAATTTATATTAAATGTTCAGTTTAACAGATGGGAATATTCAGAAAATATATTCATCATTGACCAGTGATCTGTGGGGCTCTTGGATAGTAGTGGTGTGGTAAAAACCCTGTAGGCTGAGGTGTGGGGCTTTTTTTTTGAAGCTCCTGCGACTGACTTTCACCCAATTTCAGTCTGAAGGCAGCTGAGGGAACAGCTGTTTTCTCCTGTGACTGGAACAACCTGTGTTCTTAGTTTTATATCAAGTGCTTGGTCATCTCTGCCATAGAAACCACTGAGTATTGAACCTCTGGATATGTTCTTTATGCTTTTGGAGGGAGGGAGTCCCTGGGCAACCTGTTTATTGCCAAAGATGCTTTTGGAGTAATTCTTCTCCAGCTACGAGGAACTGGCTGCAGACTTCATATCTGTATCCAGATCCAGCTCTCTGGGCTGCCTGAAATGGAAGTCAAGAGAAGGTGAGGTGAAGCAGTCAATCTTGCTTCAGGGACTTTGGAGTACAGTTTTCATAAAGAGACAAATATAGTAAATTTTGTCCTTGAAACCAAGCTCTCCGTAGATGGCAGAGACTGTGAGGTATGAACTTGTATTTTCTTATTTTCATGATCTGTATGGACTGAGATTCACTGTATGTCCAACATGAAATAAAGCTCTTATCAGTCTCTACAGCTCCCTGAAAGGAGGTTGAAGCCAGGTGGGGATTAGTCTCTTCTCCCGGGTAACAAGTGATAGGACAAGAGGAAATGGCCTCAAGTTGTGCCAAAGTAGGTTTGGATTGGATATTAGGAAAATTTCTGCAATGAAAGGGTGGTGAAACATTGGAACAGACTGTACAGGGAATTGGTGAAGTCACCATCCCTGGAGGGATTTAGAAGATGTGTGGATGTGGTGCTTGGGGACGTAGCTTAGTGGTGGCCTTGCAGTGCTGGGGGAATGGTTGGACTCCATGATCCTAAAGGTATTTTCCAGCCTAAATGGTTCTATGTTTTCATGATTCCCTAAAGCCTCAAAATGTGACACAGAGCTTCATCTTCTAGAGGTCACATATAATCAACTGGTGTTATATTAAATGGTCTTCAGTAAAAAATACTTACATTTGAAACTAAGTACCTATTAAAAAGAAAATGTATTGTCTTTTAATCTGCAGAGGGACATTTTTTGGTTTAGACAGCTTGTAATGATTCAGTCATGCTGGTGAACCCTTGTGCAGTGATCCTGAATCATCACCTGTGAGAGTGCTCTGATGGGCTCCATAATGTAATTATTTCCCTAGGATGTGCTAAGTGCATAAAGCACATCCCTGTGCTGACTTGTGGAGACAAACTCAGTGTTTTCCCTCTCTGTGTTCAGATACTGAACAAGAAGCTCAGGTATCACCATTAGTAGCCTATGAGATATTACATGGAAAGATTGAAGTGAAAACCTGTATTTACCTTTTCTATTTAGTTGCCTTCATAAAAGTAAACTTCTATGCTCTGTTTGGAATGCATTTACAAGACATTATCTTAATTCAGAATATTATTTAGTCGTTTTGTAGTAGTGTGTTTTTTACCTAGAAAAGGTGAGAAAATAGGACATTTTAATGCATATTTAATAACACAACAACCTTCCTGCCTCTGAAAAAAAATTCACCCAGGTGAATTTTCTTGTATAATGAAAACAAAATCTTAGCTCCTGCAGCATTATTCTTGGCTCCCAGCAGCTCCAAGGCATGCAAACATCACCATTCCGACTCCGTCCTGCAGTTTAACTGGAAGGATTATGTCACAACACGGTATGTTTGTTTTCCAGCTTTTTGTCTGTTTGTCCATCAAGACGGTTTTGTAGAAGAAGTATCGGTGATTGTTGACTTTGGAGGTACTGGAAGAAAAAATAATTCTGGAAGAAAGAAAAAAAGCAGACAGTCCCATTGAAGTAACTGTGCTTCTGTCACAGGAGAATGAATACTCCTTTCAACAAATCTATAATTTGCAGAAGTTGCAAAAAGAAAATAGCCGTAAGGTGACTGTTAACATACTTCAGTTCATCCTGCCAAGAAAGTTAACTTCATAAAGTCATTAAACCCATGATTACATTTTAAAATATTATTCCCCAGCCATTTCTTCTTAGGCTTTAAAATATAGTTACTGTACATACTACCTTCTTTGTAATGGGAAAAATTGTAAAATACACTTATTTTTCATAAAATCCTAATTATTAACAGAGCTATTTGCGCTCCTATAGTTAAAATCATTTCAACACTTCCGTTATTTAAACTTCACTTTTAGGGGTTCATAATTCTGCTGTAATAAAAAATACATTCAGACTCTGAGGTCTCAGACATTGTTTGCTGGTATTAGGGAATTTAGTCTGTTTTTCTTAAAAAAGCTGAGTAATTTGGATTGTTTGCTGTTCTTCAATATCATCCCAAACAAAATATTTTTTAACGTGGACTTAATAATTTCAAAACTAAAAAAATTATGAGAAGACAACTGAGTATGTTGGAGCTGCTGCAGCCCCAAATTCTGACTGGCACTGAGGCTTGGAGAAGGGACATGGTGGGAAATTCTTGCCATAACTGCTCCATTGCCATGTGGTAACCTCATGTGTGAACAGTTCCTGCAGCATTTCTATCCCACCCATCATCTGGAGTCACGGGCAGTGCTGCTCCCTGAGTGAAACCCCTCCGTGCTCCCACTGCAGCCAGGGGCGAGGCACCTCCTGATTTCAGAGAGCTGAGAAGGGCTTTTCTGGAATGACAAATGCTCGGGTGCTCGCAGATGGATCGGTTCTTTGGCACAGCTTCCCCCTTCATCACGTAATGACTCAACGAGGCCTTCAGCTCCAGAAATTCGGGAATCGGGCTTATTGCATATTAATGGCAACTCTGGGACAGTCAAACAAGACAGTTTGTTATAATACTAATTATAGCAAAGCACTCACGTTGTGGTTTGAATGAGTCAATTATGTGTGTGTTAAACTATAAATACATCTTCCCCCAGCCTCGGCTGTGTGGGACGTAATCTTTATTTAATTGCTTGGATACATATTTACCTGAGCATACCCCGGTTTCCCAGGTAAATACGTGTACCAATGCATAACTCATTATGGTCTGTTTGAATAAATAATCCATATTTTATAACTGCACAGGAAGTAATTATTTTCGTACTTTGCTTTCTTAAAGCCAAAGAAATTAAATGCTGTGTGTCCATTCCTTAAAATAAAATAGATGCAGAAGTCGAGGCAATACGGGAATAAAGTTTTCATTGTTTTGGTAGAAACTGAGAATATTATTCCAGATTTTGATCTTGTGTTTAGCCCTGAATAACTTCATTAAAGTAAACAGTATTATTCAGGATTTACTTAGATGCAAATGGGACATGAACTTGGCCTTTGCTCCTTACTCTCCCTTCCTTCATCACAAGGCTCCTGCAAGCAGCTCACTCACAACCTTTGCTATAAATGTCATTGTCACATGTTTATAATTTGGAAAAATAAGGTATTTCAGCTACACATGGAAATTAGCATACCTGAACTTTATGTCTTAGAGAGTCATGGAATGGTTTGGATTGGAAGGGGCCAAGAGATCATCCTTGTGCATGTTTGGGAACTAGGGCGTGCTTTCCCTTTGGATATTTCTGCCATTGCTTTACATGATATTTGGGAAAGCTGTGTTGTGTTATCACCATGCTAAGGTCAGGTTTTCTAACACTTTTAAGCTCAGTGGGGCCAAAGTCAGCCTTGGCATAAATCCATTAGCTGCAATAGATTTACACCAGAGAGGAATATTGGCTCGTTCTTGGTAATTCTTTTTTATCCAACTCTTTATATTTTATGTTAGAAACATAAGTAGCTTGCGTGCCCTCAAACTAATCAGAATAAGAAACAGTTTTGCTTATGCCAAAAAATAGAGCTATCGTTTTTCACATTCTTACATTTTTCAAGTGAGATTATGTTACTGTGACTTCTGAATTCCTGAAATCTCTCTGGTCTCGGTGACTGCAAGGGCCAAGAGAGGGTTCCAAGGGGAAAATCTGAACCTCTTCACGCAGTATTTTTGTGTTGTGCGTACCAGATACAGTTAATGTTTTGTGTGCATGTGATTAGTGTGGAAAAAAATTAATGCGGTCCAGTATTATGATTTATGGACTGAATCTTTTCCCCACTGAACACTTGCCAAAATGAAAATTTCCCCCCGCCCCCCCTTTCCTCTTCTTTGGATATTAGAAACAGCTACTGTTTTTGTTGATCTTTTTAACTTCTGAATAGGCCTATTTCAAGTCATAGCAGCATGGGAGCTCAGATTAATAATATACTTATTCAGCCAGTGATACTGAGTGAAACCATTGCTAGTGTGAGTATGAAGGATAGGATTTCTTTAAATTATTTTCAGGTGCATTCATGCATTTCTAAAGAAGAATATAGAGCTATTTGAACATTAATTAAATTGCTGTTTATTGATCATGTTACAGGTGTGTATGAGTTTTAATATCAATAATTTTTGAAGGTGTTCTCTTCTTTTGATGATTTTTATGCTGTGCTCACTGTCAGTTTTCCATCAGAAGGTTAACAAGGCTAAGGGCAAAAAAACTTACAATTAAATCTTACTTTTTGGATTATGTTTTTTAATTTAGAGGATAAAATGTGAAGCATCCCTTCTATCTCAGTCAATACAGTGTGATGTTTTATGCTGAAATTGCTTGTCCACAGAGGCAGTGGAGTCCCCATCCCTGGAAAAATTCAAGGTCAGACTGGATGGGGCTCTGAGCAACCTGGTCTAGTTGAAGGTCCCTGCTTAGTACAGGAGGTTGGACTAGATGACCTTTAAAAATTCCTTTCAACCCATTCTGTGATTTCGTGATGATGATGGGATTTGCTCCTTTCACCTCACAAGTCAGAAGAAAAGGCTTGTGAGGTGAAAGGAGCAAATCCCATTGACTCCTTTTGCCCATTTGGTTGAACCTCCTTAGCCCCGTACTTTGATATGCATCAGCTGTGCAGACAACCCAGGTTACCAGGTTTCTAACCCTGTTCTGGTTTTGTGTAAAAACCCCAATTTCCTGCACCTACTGAAAGCTGATGTACTCAGTCCTTTACAAAGAGATTTTTTGCTCTTTATGCACAATTTGAGGCGTTTGGGGCCTTCATAGGCACTGTCACAATGGATGTGAGGGGAGTCCATTGCTTCACACTCCTTTGGCCACCCCTTATCAATTTTTGTGTCATTCCTTGCTCAATCCCATCTTTATTACTTTCACAGCTGAATGGACTGTTCTGTTCAATAAGGTTTTTCAATTTCTTCATTAATAGAGTCGGTGTTGCCTATCAATTCATTTTCTTTCTCCCAAATGAAATAAGAGCATTCCTAAAAAAGTTCTTCATGTGAGTCTGGTTTGTACTAATGCTAAGTCAAGTAGGGGTAGAGTTTCTTTCAAAAAAAAACTTAGGTAAGCTGTTTAAAATTAATATTTGTTATTCTAAAAAATTGGGAGAGGGATCAGCCGCCCTTCCTCAGTTGCAGATAAAGTGCTATGGCAAGAATTTGGCATTTTTACATTGCCTGAGAGAATTATATGTTCATTTTCTGTGCTAAGAGAAGAAAAAAAAATGGCAGCAGGACTTTTTAAAAGCAATCCTTTTAAATATAAACAAAAAAGCTTTTTCTTGAGATTTGTCAAAGGTCTTCCAGGCTTTTCATAAAATTGCTATTCACTTCTTGGCAAACAAGACTCGAGTGAGTGACACCTTTGAGAGTCCCAGCTTGTGTTTTAGTGCACAGCTTATATTTTGCTATGGACAACCATGCAAAATATTATCTGAATTTATTTAAAACAAACCCAAGTGAATAAAGCTTTTGACACCGAAAAGGCCATCCTAATTTATTCATTTTTTTAGTTGCAGCAAGCAGCTGAAGTTTCTCAGATGAGAGGAGCTCGAGTCATTTCTGCTGAAGATCTCCTGTTCTTAATGCGCAAAGATAAGGTACAGTAATTAGACAGAAATTTCTTATTTTATGTAGTCAGCTGCTTATTGTGTTTTCAAGGGCTTTCTTAACCTATGTAAAGGAATTCATCATCATGAATAGCTTTATTTTAAAAGTATAGCTGCTCTGCAATTGTGTTTGATCAATCGTGTTATAATCATTCTGTAATATCTGAAATAATAATTGTTTTTTTCCTGTAGATTCAATTATCAATTGATTTTTTTTCATAAAGCTTTAGGGTAGATAATGTACTTTAGGGCTCCAAACATTTTCTTAATAAGATATAAATATTGATCCCTATACTTTATGTCCTCTTAATTAAAAATCAATCATTTGAATTTATTCCTGGTTATGAAGGGTGTCAATGTGACATTTGACTATGTGACAATTATAGTTTTGTTATTTAGACTGTCTATAAATCCTCTTTATTTTGTTTTATAATATCTTTCCTGTGTTTTGTCCCACTAAAATCTGCAAATTTAGTTATGGCCTTGCTTTCTCTGGATTGTAAGTAGAGCAGGTCAACAAGGGAAAAAAAATAATTTTCTGTCCTCAAATTTAATAATTATTTAAAAAATTGTCAACTATTTTTAATTACATTATTTATTCTTCCTTTATGTCCTTTTCTTCCTTAGTTTCCCTCTTTCTCTCACCCTTTTTTGTCCTTAGTTTTCCTTTCCTCATCTGAGAGATGAAACCTAACTACCAAAACTATTTCAAAATTAAACCCCACTAAAATATGAAAATAAGTTTTAGTTTCTTTATCTGATAAAAGCTGTAAGGCTGTTCTGAAAACAGAGGTTGATATGGAGTCAAAGGTTATGTAAATGTGCATTTCTAGCCTTGAGTTTCCAAAGTAAGCAAACATTTTGGTGTGCCATAATGAAGCCTGATATATGAATTTCCCCTTTCTGAAAGTCAAACTCATTTCTGTCTCACAGAAAAGTACCAAGGAGCTCAAATAAATAATATTTAATATGGATTTGCTACTGTCCTGAGGTACTTTCTATGTGTGAATTTTCTGCAGAATTTAAAATGACAAATATTTATATTTACTGAGTAATGTGCTACTGAGTTTGTATGTTTGTGTGTTACAAATCTTATTAAATAAGAAATAACTATGTAATAGTCATTAATATAAATGTATTTTTTTTCTCATAGAAGAAGCTTCGAAGGCTACTTAAATACATGTTTTTTCGAGACTACAAATCTAAAATTGTCAAAGGAATAGAAGAAGATGACCTCCTTGAAGGTAGAAAAAAGAAATTACTTAATCTGGGAGAGGCTTGATGTCTTGTAAAAGTGTTCAACAGCTCAATGCAAAGTATTAATGTATTGTTTTATAGTTAGAAACACAAAAATACTCTCTTTAGAGGAATTTTGCAGAAAATCTCTGTCTTTCCATTTGAAATACGTAAGCGTTTGCATCTACCATCCAGATGAACAGTAAGAATTTAATGTCCGAGCTCTGTTGAAGTAAGAAACTGGTGCTGATTAAAGGACTTATTGATTTCAGCATCTGTATTTTAAATGCACCACCTGCAATTGAAAGGACATTTGTTAAATTATTATCAAAAGGTTTTGATATTTTTGACATGCTTTTAAAAAAGAAAAACCCTTATAATTTTAAATCACTGAACACTAATGTATGATGTGGGTGTTCTTTTTCAGCGCGGTTTAGCATTTTATACTTCGAATCTCTAGTTTATGTAGTGGGAAACGCTTTTGTTTCTGCATTCCATGAGGAAGTCACAGTTTTTACAACCAATGCATTTAAGGAAAAGCTCTTTGAATTAAAAAATATATTAATTTATGCCATATAGTTTCCTGGTTTAAAGTTTTGTTGATTTATATTGATATTAGAACTAACATTTCCGTTGTAAAAAGTTAAGTTAAAACTTATCATGGCAAATCTAAACCTTACCATACTGTTATAACATCTAGCAGTGTCCATACACAGCTTTCTGTATTAAACTTACTTCCTTTCTCAGAGCCTTTTATTATTTTTTTCCTGTACAATGAATTCCTTGTGTTTGATTCCTCTGAGCATCCACATTGATGCTAGGCAAACAGTGTACTTCTTACTTTGACTTCATCAAGCTGTGGAGAAGTTTTTGTCAGCTCGTTTGAGATTTAATTTGCCTGTGGCATTTTATTTTCATGCTTTGTGTGTGCAAGCAATCTGGCAGTACAGCTTCTTACCTGGCAGCTTTGGGGTTTCAATACTTTAGCTTGTGTCACTACTTAAAGCAAATAAACAATTCCCCTAAGCCTTTTACATGTTCATGAAATACTTCCTAAATGCAGTTTATCCTGGAATTAAAGAATGCCTTTTCTAGTAGGCTTTGATAATTAAAGCCATTAATTTTCTTCTGTGAATTTAATGCCCTTATAGCTGCTGTGCTGTTTAGAACAACAGAGATCATCTTGCCAGCATTCTCCAGGTTTTACTGCGGAGCAATGGTACATCACCTCTGGAACTGCATCTTAATGGTCCTGTTAGGGTTTGCTTGAGGCTGTAGGTAATGAGGATGTTCTGCCTGTGTTCAGGGAAGAACATTTCCTCAATACTTTCTGCTCTGTGACTCAAGTTCATTCTACCAAAGAGGGGTTGTTTTCCTCTACAGCTCTGTCCACTGTGGATTCTTCGGTGAGAAGTAATGATATATGGGCAGCAGATTAGTTCTCTAGATTATGAAAAACTACTTGGTTGTACTAAAAAATACCAAAGATACTGTTTTGCTGTTACTGAAGCAGAGCAGTGACATCACCTTGTTCAGGTAGCA
>WEZZ01005889.1:1453-23705 GCA_013400585.1 Chloropsis cyanopogon
GCTTCAGCAGTCTTTACCAGCCTTCTGGTAATATTCTGTTTTGTACAGTGCCAGTAATGCTGTCTATCATCTCAGGTCTCTGCTTCCTGGAATCATTAATACTGTGCTTTGGAAATTATTTGAGGCAGAAGGCTCCACAATTGTACTTACTGGTTCAGCCTGGTTCCCTGAAATTAGGTTTAGTGCATTTTCAAAAGGAGAATTTTGCAGATAGGAGCCCAAATGGATTTTCAACTAGGCTTCAACCTTTTTGAAACCTATGGATGTTGAATAGTCTTTTACTAGTTGCCATGCCAACTGACACCAGAGAAACACTCTGCTGTGTTCATCCCCCAGAAAGCTTCACCAGATGTCTTCAACAAATTGCCATGAAAAGACTTGGGTCTGTCAGTCTTGTTAGGAGATAAAAATCAGACTGAAATGTCCCTGCCTCCACTTCTGATAAAACCAGCCCATAAAATATGTAGACCTGCAGTACTCACACAGAAAACCAGCAAAATCTCTCACCCCCAACCCAACTCCCCCTCACTTCCTGTAGCAAGATTTTTAAAATATTTATGTTCTTATTTCTACATGAAGCACAAGGCCATTATGCTTTGCAGCTGACATCGTCTGGCAGTGCAAAGCTAGAAGCATCTGGTTGGCAGCAAAGAAAGAGAACAAGTTGATAAATTATTGATTTACATAAATCAACACCCTTTAAATATTGGTCTTTTGAAGAAAAAAACCCCTCTCTTCTAGTGTCAACTAGAAAAGTGTTAAGATGATAAACACCTTATCAGGTGCTTTGAGATTTTCTGTCCTTACCTCAGACAGCAAATATATCTTTGCAATATTCTGTCATTCTTTGATGGGAAAGTACAGAAACACAAAAAAAAATTTGTCTTTTTTTTTTCCTAGTGATCTAGTCTGTCAGCTTTTTTTTCTTTTCTTCCTTAATTTTTTTATAATCACGTCTTTGCGAGAAATAACACTGTATTCAAATATTTCAAAAACCACAGCAAATGAGGTTTTAGACTTAATGATGTTTCAAAGATGTGTGCCCCTCAAGATGACTAGAAGAAAAAGCCATGAAGACATGAAGAATCAGCAGAAGCGGTAGTTACATAGCACCTCGAGAGAACTGTTCACTGCTTTTACTGCATATATACATATATACTGACACACATATACATGCATATTTTGTGCACTGAGGACACTGTACCAAATGCAGGAGAGCATGATTTATGTGATTGATCTAAAGTGAATTTCTAGAAGATAATATATCACAAAATACATCATTCTGTTATTTCAGTGCTTGTCAAATTGTCTTAATAGGAGACCAAAGACTATCTTAATTAGGAGTATATCATCATTTAATATACATAAATACATAGTTCATATGTATCATAATTTTTACATTGAAAATAAAAGTGGTGTATTACATGTAGTTCAATTAACTTTTAAGACTAAAGGAATATCAGTTTTTTATTTTATATATTTGTTTTTCCCCAAGTGTTTTTCTTTCCTATTAGTATGTTATGGATGAAACTTCTAACACTATCTAGTATTTAGTATTAAGTAACTATTAGTTAAGTAACTAATTATTTAGTATTTTTTAATACATTATTTGCATATACTCAGCACAAACATCAGTCAACAACCCTCTGTTCATCATCCAACTATATATTGTTCCACAAAGATTGTGCTTAGAAATGCCAATGTAGCCCAAAGCATCAAAGTACATTCTTACGTGCAAAATTTTCCTTTTGAAAATGCACCTAATTTTGAAACTGTTCAGGGAACAAGGCTGAACCAGCAAATACAATTGTGGAGGTTTCTGTCTCATCTGGGTGTTCACAGAAAAGGGTTGATGTGAAAGCTCTGTCTTGGCTTTTATCAAAACGTGAAAGCTGCAATGTGAAACGGTTCCTTCTTCAGTCCCTTCATCACTGCTTCTTCTGGGAGGAGGAAGGTCTGTTGCTATTGTCCTCCCAACATGACAAATTCCTGTTGAAAACATGTTAGGAGGTCTGTTCTACCAGCAGTTCTGCCTCAGAGCCACCACTGAGAAGATCGAACCATGTGGCTCAGGGCTTTCCCAAGCCTGGCATTCAAAACTTCTGAGGAAGTTTTGAGCACACTGACTCACTGGGAAACCCGCTCCACTCTGGGATATCTCCATGAGGAAAAGGGTTTCCTTTTATCTCCAGTCTGAACTTGTCATGTATTAATGTACACATACTGTTTCTCATGATACCATCGGGTTGTCAACAGCCTGCACTGTCTACCCAACATGCCGATTATAGGCACAAGGATGCTCTGAGGTGCCCTCAAAGCCTTTCCTTCTCCAGGCTGTGGCAGCCCTATCCCTCAGGGTCACCTCATTGTGCAGGTGCTCCAATCCCTGAGCATCCGGGTTGGTCTCTGCTGGTCTCACACCAGTGTGGTGAAGTTTCTCCTGAGCGGGGAACCCTAAACCAGAGGAGGTCGTATCTGGGTGTGGTCTGAAATGTGCCAAGTCATGGTGGCTCCACATATCCCTCCATCTCCTGGCTGTGCTCCTACTCCTACAGGGCTGGATACTGCTGACAGTGTGCAGCCTGCACTGTTTCCTTGGCCCCTGACTTCCCAGGGCTGGGCTTGGCATTTCTGTGTTCTGAACTGCACGAGTCCCACTCCTCCACTATGAGCCAGTTCCTCTGGAGCCTGCTCTGCAGAGCATCAGCTGGTCCCCCTAATTTGGGGTGCCAGCTGCCAGCCTAAGAAGTGTTACTTTACCTCCGTTTGTGGAAAATGTGGAAAATGTTATTTATTAGGATAGATTTCAGGACAGGGACTGGTTCTCCACTTGTTAACAGTTTCCATATAAAGTATGACTTGTTAACCACCACCCTCTGCACTTATTCTGGAAAAAAAAAAAACCAAAAAACTTAGTCACGGTGCAAGACCTGCTTCCCTCCTAAATGAGAAATAAAACTCAGGAACTCTGCCCACAGAGGTATACTGCAGAAAGTAGAAACATTTTAGAAGCAGAACAATTGTCACTTTAATACTTATAATACTATTTTACATAAAATGTATTCATGTACTCCCAACACATCTCGGACAGAAACTCCAAAATAATGCATCCACACATTCTTATCAGAAGAAATTAAAGCACGTGACTTCCATAAACTGAGGTTTCTATTTCTAAAAAAGTGCTCTCAATTAATAGTTTTTACTTCACTGTTGAAGAACTAAAAAGTTTTTGGAAAGGAGCCCCTTCCAAAATTGTTTTTTAAAGCCACACATATAAAATATATATGTACTCTGGTGTATTTTCTGTGTGAAGTGGTTTATTTGTTTTATAATATTTATATTAATCTACCAAACAATATTGTTCTACTGGGAGTCATAGTGAAGCTATGTGAAGACTATTAATACCTTAAATTCTTTGTGACTCCCATTCCTCGCAGTTAATATTTTTTGTTCACAATAGAGATCTGTGCAAGAATTTAGGGACACACTCATGACATTCCTGCAGTGATCTATGGTACTGTATTACCAAATAAGAAAAATTCACTAATGTAATTACAAACAGAGAATAAAAGACCCTGGGTCTTGAGAAAATAAATTTGGGCAAGGTGATTTTTAAAGAATGTAAAGGAGGAAAGAACAAGAGTAACATCTTCTGAGAAATAACCAAAAGAGACATCAGGAAGACACACTAATATGAACAAGAAAGGTGCTAATATTTAATGTGCCATTGCCTCAGAGTGTTTTTTCTGTTTCTACAACTCAAAATGTGGAAAGAGAGTAGCAGAAACAGATAATACAGAAGACCAAATCTTCAAGTCCTCATGGAAGATGCCATTATTTTTACATCTTTCAAAAGCTTATGTTTAACCCCTTCAGAGTAACAGAGCTCTTTAGGGAGAGCAGGGTTCTTTGATGAATGCATCTTTAAAGCAGAAGAGCAGCCTTTACTTGCCTCTGCTTGATCTTTCAACAGTGTGGAACAGTTGTTGCTGTTCAAACACATGTTTGTGTGCCTCCAGTTCAATTTTCAAACACCAGCCATCCCTGTAGCAAACTACTGTCCTGGAAGCTGTGAAGCCCTCTGATTTCTTGAGCAGTTCACTAACTTTCTATCTTCATCTCTTGTGATCATGACACAAATGTTCCTGAATAGTTTGGGGGTCAATCCGTTGCAGCTAGGAAAAGATCAGCTGAATGACAGGATGAAAACTTCATACACAAAGAAGTGTAGAAGGGATCCCTAAAGCCTATTTCAGTCTCAGAAATGAAAAGTGAAGAGCCCTTCAACATGGTAATCAACTAATGATGGGATTACTCAAGAAAAATATCTTTTAAAATCATGGCAGGAGCACCATCTTCTACATCAGACACTGGAAGACAGTGCATGATTTGTGATGCAATCTAGAAATAAGGCAAGGAAAGGGTTTCTTTTAGAGTATTGGCTTATATACTGACTGATAAATTTGAAGAAAAGTTGTGTTTTTCCACTTGTCAGTTTTGATGTGTACTTCAAGGACCTAATTTAACTGAATTGCAATTGTACTGGCTGTTAGATATTTTGATAAAACTCTACCATTAGTATTAGCATATGAAAACATCTGTAAAAAGTTGTGTCACAAAGGTCGAGTTCTTAAGGATAAAGAATATTTAAAGCTGTGCCGCGTGCATTTGGTCTTATCCAAGAACATAAAATTTCTTGGATAAGACCAAATACGCATGGCACAGTTTCTGCTTTCATGGCACAACAAAGTTTCTGCTGTCTCCTTCTCTTGTATACAGAAATTTACAGGTACAGAAAACACAGAATTCTCTCTGTTAAAGCATTTTATATGAAGGAAGGATTAACCAGAGAAATTACTTTCAAGAACAAAGGCCTCTTGCTAAAGATTAGATGCAGGAAGATTGGTCCAGTGTTTTGCGGGACGCCAAAAAGGCCCAGGACTGGCCAGGAGGACAAACCTGCTCAACAGTTAGACAGCTTCACAACAATTTGCACAAGCAAGGGGTGAGGGCACTGAGATTTCTGGGAGATGGGGACAAGAAGCTGCTCTTGAACAATGTGCAACTCTGACATCTTTTCTGTGAGATATATCAGCTGTATCAGACTACTGCTGAGGCTCCTTTTTCTTCAGACATGAGGTGTAATGAAGGAGATCTATGCAGCTTTTATTCCTAAAACAGAAGTACTGTTCTTTGCTGGTTAATCATTTAAATCTGGCATTCTGAGACAAACCCACTGGAAACATGCATGCAAAACTGTAAGACTTGGTATATCATTATAATGAACACATTACATGAGCATGAATTTTGCTGCTTTAAACATAAGAATGAAAATATTTTTCAGGGTCTCAATTTCTTCAGTTTTAAGAAGTTATAGTGTCAAACCTGTAAACAAGACCATACCACTCATGCTGACCTCCAGACTTTTGTGCTGGGCTCTGAACTCAAACATGTTATTTGCATTACCCAGAGAAGAAACTTCTTGTTCTGGGCTCTGAGCACACAGTTGGCATCTAATAATACCTGTTGGCTTTTTTTTCCTGAACTAGGTGAAAGCCTAATGTGGATTAGATCACTTCCTGAAGGTATTTCAACTCCACATGCATTTGAGGAAAATTACACAATTTATGAAGAAACAGGTATTAGGGAAGTAGCATTGCACTCTTTCGAGGAAACTTTCAGACCCTAGCCCTTCTTCCCCACAAAGACAGAAGAAACTTCTATTAAAACTAGACAATATTATTTTCATTCTAGAAAATTATATGGCATAAGAAAGAAGTATATATAAAAAAACCCCCATGATTTAATCTTGAACAAAGATGGTTGTGATGAGGGAATCTTTGGCAGTGTCACGGATGCAGGGTTTTTGCTTGTTTGTCTTTTAAAATGTCTAGTTGTTTATCCTTCACCTGCATGCTAAGTAAAATCTGCATTTTCCTAATCATACTGAAGATATTATAAACCATGAAAATAGTGTGTACTTATAGCCCAAGGAACCACCTAAGCCAGTAATTTTTGCCTAGGGTTACCTAAGAAAAATGTAAGAGTCTACATACGCATTAAATTCACCTAAACATCTCCGAAACATAAGTGGCTTATGGATATGTTCAGGTGATATAACCCTTCCGCAGCTTTGTCTTCCATTGTTCATCACTACTCCTACATTCCTATTAAACTACACAGAATTTTAGCACCCAGAACATCTGTAAGCAAGGAGTTCCAATACACTGCATTGTAAATTCAGGAGTTTGGCATGAGTGGTATTGTCTTGGTGAACAGGTTTGACAATGTAACTTTTTAAAACTTAAGAAACTGAGAACCTGAAAAAAACTGATCATTTGGTCTGAGCTCATATTTTGTTAAACTAATTAAAGGACCTTTGCATCTTACCATAAGACTGCTAGTAAACCCTATACTGACTTGTCATTTGTCTCATTATTCTATGGACCAAAATTCATGTTAAATTTAGTTTTCCAAATTATTTCTTCATTTGTTGACCAGTTATACCACTGACACAGGTTTCTGAGAAAAAAATAGCATGCATTTTTCTAGTGGATACAGAAAGAAATAGTCAGCATAAGTAGGCTGTTGCACACAGATCCTTATCTAAAATCTTAAAGAACTGAAATTCTACCTTTGACAGGTGAAATCCTCACTATGTGCGCCAGAGTGTTCATCTTAAAGAGAACAAGCAGTTGTACAATGCTACAGATGTGGCAGTCATCATTTTTTTCAATTTTCAAGGTTTCTTTAAAAGGAAGTTCATACAGCTTCCAGCTTGAGGCTTAGCATAACACAGCAACTTTTGCATCACTTGTGAAAATGTATCTGTCTACATCTACATCCCTGTATGCATAAAAACTTGATTATAAGATTATGTACATATTGACAGTAAACAAATAAACGTATTTTCTATTAACTTATTAAAAGTTATTTAAATATGAAGTCCCCACTTCTTGAAGAAGTATCAGTAAGATCTACTATGTCCAGGTGGAGACCTTGTTACACATCTTCTAGTGAATGTAGTGTGCACAGTGTTTTGATTGAGAAATCAAACAGTAAAACCAGTTTATAAAAATACAAGTTACAGCCACTTTTTAGTACTTTTAAAGTTTAGGAATTTCACTACTGCTCTGTGATGCTTCTGTATCCCAAGCAACCACAGAGCAGCACAAAGCCACCAGACTCAAAGCCCTTATGCTCTCTCTGTTGAATTTAACCCTGAACAGTCAAAAGTTACTGAGATTGGTTTTAAAGTCTTTCTAAGTGAACTATAATTAATCAGCCATGTTTTCTCCTTCATTACATTAATGGTATCCTCTTTCTACCTGTTTAATTTTACCTGTTTTATTTTTCACAAGAAAAGAGAGAGGTTGTCTGTAGAAGTGCCACAGAGACAACTGTGTAGCCTTGGGACAAAATACATTTTTTTGCAAATACCTATTAGCTAGAGCTCAGTTCTGCACCCACTGAGCGTTTTAACTGATCTCTAGATAATTTACAAAGTAAAATACAAGGGATAGCTATTGTTCCTGGGATGGCTATATGTTTATTCCTCTCATCCACTCTCAGAGTGGCTTTCTCCAAGGAATGGATCAATGAATTTACCTACACAAAATACTCTTGGCAAACCAAATACTTATTTCTTTAGACATTTTCTCAGTAGAGTAGACTCATGAGACAAATGTCTCCAAAATGGCCTGATAGGATAGCAGCCTCTACAGTTACACCCAGCGCACTTGACTATAACACAAATAATACCATCCAGGATGTTCATGGAGTGACTGAGGATAATTTTCAACTTTCAGTTAAATTTGCTCTAAAAAGGAACTAAACACTTTATATTGGTGATGTTCAGGACCATATTGATGTTTTTGCCTCTACTGTGGGGAAGTGTATAACCTTCATGTACAGTTGTGAGCTGTGATTCTCTTTCATAACTGAAGAAAAACTCTGTCCTGCAGCAGTGGTTTCTGTGCAACCCCTACACCATCTGTAAGTGTAATTCATACAGCTGAACGAAAAAAAAAGGTAAAATGCAAATGGAGAACTGCTAGAATATTGGGTCTTCCTGTTATATAGAACATTTGTGAGACCATTTTGGGTTTTAATAAGATGAGCACAAGATCCTTTCTGAAAAGATGTAATCAAAGTACTTTTATAGTTAAAAACATGGTATTATTTAATTTTTATGCTAGTAACAATAATCAGTACTTTCCATGTACTGTGGCTGCAATTTGAGGGTTATCTAAGTTTAGTTTAAGTTAACGGTAATTTTATATGAAATTCATTGTGGGCTTACACTCTAGTTTTGCTTACTAGTACAGGAGTAAATGGTAATTTAAAACGTACAAAGTGGGAACTGCCTTTTATGTTTAAATGGGTTAAGAGAAAATAATATTTGCAACTTTATAATAATTTTTCAGAAGTGGTATAAGAAAAAAATAAAAGTGGAATGCCTACTTCACAGTCATGAAACAGTGCCTTTCAAAATAATGAAAAGTAGCAAGACTTCGAAATATTTATTTCCCCATAAGTGTTGCAGATGATTCATCATAATTAAGTTTTTTTCTACACTGTTCTTTGAGGCTACCAGGGTAAAACTCTACAAGTTCCACTATGAAGCATTAAAACCCCAATATATACAGAAATTTTGAAATCTGTTATTACATATGACTATTTTGGCAAATGGCCACAAAAGTTTTTTTCCCTATCAAGTGTCACAATTATTTCTGAGTGTTTTGTTAAAACAATGTTCATTTTAAAAATAGCCAGTAAAATTTGGTGGCTGATTGACAACTGGCCACAATAAAGTAGTAATCTGAAAAACTTTATTCTATGCTGTTGGCAGACAGTAAACCCCTTCTCTGACTTTGATTCAGGACTAAGGAGCAGGTACCCTTTTCACATATTCAGCAGAACATTAGCACAGTTCCAGAAACAGCTTTAGTCTATTCAGCAAACTTGGAGGCATATTTAGCAAATAGGATTCTACAATTCTTCCTGCACATTAACCTCATGCAAACTATTTTTGTTTCCTCTCTGCAATGCAGCTCCAGCCTAGACACTACTTCAGAAAATCAATCCCCCACCTTTATTTATTTTTATTTTTTTAATACATTATCATATAGGTGAAACAGCTTCAATAGCTAAAATTGGGGTCATAAACAGACTACTTTGTTGTCTAGGCAGACTGAAATGCCCAGGTATAAGAAAATAACTTGACTTATTCTTGAATGAAAATCTAGAACATTCTCCAGTGGTAATCTAGAGCAAAGCAACTAAAAATCCAGTAGGAACATAGATCAGTTATTTAACAACAGTACTTATTTAAAAGAAAAAAAGGGAATATCAAAAGCAACAAGTCACATTTAGCTCTCAAAGGCACATTTCCTGAATAATTTTCCTGGAATCATGTCCCAATACCTTTTATCTAAGCCTCACAATAAGGGAATTGGAGACATCCACGATGGCATTCAGTCTCCTCCTCTGTCCATTTGGACAAGAAACATGTTGTCACTAAAGTTTTTTGAGCAACTGGAACAACCAAAATATCTACCGTTCATTAAGACTGTATATCCTCACTAAGAAACTTAGTGCCTTTCTGTAGAACAAAGTTACAAGTGCTTGAAAGGGAGGCTGAAAGAGCACAGTTAAAGAGACCTTTGCATGCAATAGCTTTTCCTATTGCATTTACTGCAGTGCAAGGTCTGCTTCATTCCAGCTAAAAGAAAAAAAGAAACAAAACGAAACCAACAAAAAACCAGCTCCACAGTATTCAACAAACTACATACAATTTTAACAACTTGGAAGAATTCGATTTTAGAGAGCAAACATTGCATTTTTTTTTACTTTCTTTGCCTGATCATACTTGCTAAGAAGAGGGTTACGAGCTGAAAAGACTACCTGAAGAACAGGGGTGAAGGCAAGAAAAGATGTGAGTAGTTCCAGCTGCTGACAGTTACTCTAACAGATCACTGCAGATACCAAAAAGCATATAACATGAAAATACTTCCTGAAGACACACTGTCAAGAGCAAATGAAGGCAGACAATAAGGCAACATGAAAAATTAAACCACAAGAGTGTTAAATTAGAAAAGCATAAACACATCTACATGTCACTCTTCAAGTAGGCAAAGCTACTAAGAAATAAGATGCACTAACCAAAAACTATGCATGGAATGTCTTATTGCAAATAGCTCGATGCAGATCTATGCAAAATCATTATCAAGCACTTTGTCCTGTCCTCAGAATCCCATTTAAGCCATAGCTCAAAGTTTTAGCATTTGCTAGTTATTCATCAGGTGAATCAGAGTGACTGTTTTCCTGAGAGGAGAGACTAAACCAGAGTGTTTTCACATCTCAGTCTGCACAACAAACAGAAGCTCACTGTGCTCTGCCTGCCTCAGAGACCACCCCCTAGAGTCAGGCTGAGAGTCATGGTAGCTCAGAACAGCACAGAGGGTCAGTGCCCCTGTGAACTGCACCACTGCACACCACAGCAAACTGTGAGGAAAGAGGGCAGATATGGTGAGCCCCTCCATCCCAAACCTCCTCTTTTGGTCCCTTGTTAATAGCAGAGAAGTACCTGGTGTGACTTGAACATGTTTGCCTGATTATACATACCTCTCATCCCACTGCTCACATTACCTTTGTTCCCCTTTCTTTAAAGTCAGGATGTATTGTTCCTACTTCAAAAATATGCAGAAAGACACCAAAGTATGCACTTAACCTCAGCCAAGTAGAGCTAGAGACACCAGAGAGAGACCAGCAGGAGCTGGGCAGAAAAAGGAAGATTTTTGGGCATCACTGCTTCTGCAAATGAAAGTTTGTTAGATCAAAACACCACATTTATGAAGGAGTTCTAGCTTCTGGGTCTTCACTTGTGTAACAAAGTGCTGAAGCTTCAGCTAACATCCAACTCCTAACTCTTTGAACTGCTTGAACTAATTACCAAAACTTCTGATTACAATGGAAGGATACCATCTCTTTTCCTCCAGAATCCTCAAGTAGAAAACACCTAATGAGGGCTTATCAATACATTTGAGAGAGTGATCTTGCTACAGTAAGGCTGAAATGATAGCTGACTTATCCTGTATTTTTTGGTGGTGCTGTGGGAGTGTCCATCAGGTAGTAAGGCTTACTAATGTGATTAATGCAGTGAGGGAGTTTTCCTAGGCCACATTTGTACAGCTTCATTCACAGTCTGTCCAGTTTGATATTTTAGTCCAGCTCAAGATATCATAAAATATCTTTAACAAAACTAGTTTAATAGTATTTTTGTACTGTTTAATGGTATCTTAAAATAAAATATGACATTTTGCACGTCAATCTTCAGATCTATGAATGTAGAGTTTGTATGCTGTGGTGGTAGTCAATTTGTCCAAAATATGTTGTGGGATCTTGATGCAAACTTTAGAGCTATAGAAGTTTTATTTTTTGGGGCTTTCATCTCAACAAAAGAAAACAAGATAATTTTAAATACTAATGTCATAGAAATAAGTTCCTAAATTGTTTTCAATTTTATATTACTTGTGAGGATGAAGATTCAAGAAACCAGCTTTTGAAGGGAGTGGTTTAAACTTTATTGCCATGATTTCTCTAAAACCAAATTGTTGAGCTTTTACTTTAGTTAAAGGAATGTTGAATGTATTGATAAAATTGATATATTAAAGCCAAACATTGCATTAAAGCTGCTTTCATGGCTATTATATAAACTAAGTCTACATTACTTTTGTTATTGAAGAGAATTATTTACTCAAAAGTTATTGTCTAATGCAAATTAGTTCTTTGCAAAAGTGGTATGATAAGGTCATTTTTGTAATCTTAACATAATTAAACCACAAGCCTCTCCATTCCTCTTGCTTGAATAAAATAATGTTTTCCACAAATAAAGTATAGCTTACTCTTGCAGAGTGATAATGCTGTAAGGAAGGCCCCACAAAGAGAATACATCGAGGATTAATGATACAATTAAGCATTGCAAATTTAGTCATTAGCACAATGGTCTTTGTTTAGAAGCATTAAGCTGTACCATTTGAAGAAAAAGTGCTTTTTCAGATGACACAGGCTGCTTAAAAATGTAATTGTATTGCTTACTCAGAGGAGCTGGAAGCAAGCAGATAAAGCATGCAAGCTACAAAGGGTGTTTTTCACTGTTAGAGAGCTCTGGTCCAGATTAAAAAAGAATTGCAAAACTGTGTGAAACCGCAGACGTTTTGGGAAGATAAAGATGAAAACTGTGGAGGAAAAGACCTCCTTATATAGCCAACATACTAACACTCACTATTTCCATTGTTTCTCTTGAATGTACTATTTTTTGACTTCTTTATGATGAAACTGCAGATTAGACTATTCTAACAACAAAGTCAAAGTTAATTAGTCTTAACTAACAGCCAAGTTGTAAACTACTTGAGGTCAACTCCACCCTCAGGAAAATGAGCATTAGTGAGACATTTTAAAGCACTGTCTGTTTTTATAAGCAGTGCAGGGAAAGGCTAAGCCAATAAAACATGACCATTCCATTCTATATTTTAATATTAGCCTCTGAAGGACAGAACACTCCCACATGCTTTGATGACAAAGCCTTGCACCACACTAATAACAATACATGAGTAAAGGAAATTACTGTAATTTTGCTTTGATTTTGTTCACTGAATGTAACAAGCAAACAACAGTGAAACCTCTCTCAATGACCTGTGATGAGAGTTTCCTGCACTGCTTGGACAACAAAGAGTCCCCCAGAGACTGGTGTGAGGCTTCCTCTTTTTAACCTGGAGATAAATTAACAGGGTCTGTGTTGATTCTGAATTTTGGGGGAAAAAAAGAAAAGAAAAATATTTGGATGTTATTTAGACAATGCTAGGCGTGAGCAGCTGTTGTTAATTATGACTTCATTTTCTCCTCCAGACTTCTTTGGTTGCATGCCATAACTGCATGGGGCATGGGGGTTTATGGCTTGAAAATAGCCTTGTCATTCTGTGAAGTCTAACAGAGCAAAGGGGGCTTGATAAATGATAAAAAAGTTCCTTGGAAAGCTCCTTAGATCAGATTAGTTCTCAGTTGTTTGTTTTTAGAATCCCAATAGTCTTGAACAATTAAAAAGTAAATACATGAGGCCACACAATTCATGAACCATATAGAAAATATTTAACAGCTATTGAATTACTCTTGAAAGAAACTCTTCCACCCTTTATTTACACGGTCTGTTTATATGCTCTGCTTAAAATGTTAAATAAATGGAGTTAATCACATAATTAAACTCCAATTTAACTGGTATTCCTTCGTATACTGAACATCAGACAAATGCTTAAGTATCTTGATGAACTGGGGTCTCAGGGTGTGACTCTAAAAGGTACTATGTAGTCTGGCCTTGAGCCAGCAGAGCTAACGTGCAAAGCTTTAAGTCTGTGGAAGACAAATAACATGCTCTTCAGCAAACTATGGGATTTCCCCCCTCCTCCCCCCTGCCTCTTTCCCTTCACTAGATCATTATAAGAGACTTCGACATCTTACAGAGCTGAATCTTCAGAACAGTAATGAAAAATCTCACACATTAATTTCTGCATAGTTAAGTTGGTGGTTCAAACAAAGGGAAGTGGTCCAGATAATGTAGCTCTGTTAAAATTCATGGTGGGGGGAGGGGGTGAGGTAGGGTTATGAGATTAAGAGGGTGTTGATTTGTTTAATGGCTATTTTCACTGCATAGTTTACATTGCTGTCTTCTGGAATAAAACAAGATTTACTGTAATAAAAGCTTCTTAGCATTCAATTTATTTGTGCTATTTCCATGAATACAACTGTTCTGTTTATTCTTTCTATTGTCCTTTTCCTTTTCTAGAGAAAGTGATTACCCTTTAAATAGAATTATTGAAATTAAGAACAGTGAGACATTTTGACCCAGATCTCAGTTTACAGAAGAATGATGCTGCACAGGCTATGGTGGGGAAATGCATTAGGAAAATCCTTCTAATTTGCTTCTGTAAAGTGCAGCAGCAACAGGACACTTTTAGCTGGTGTTCAACGTAATTGTGAGAATGATGGGACTCAAACTGCCCTCTATGTGAAATTTATCCTTCATCCAATCAGCAGAAACAACTAATGCACTGGAAGGTATATTATATCTCATCTACTTCCCAATAAAGTCAGTGGTGTCCAATCAGACACCTATTGTTAGTAGAGAATCTGAAATTGATACAATCACCACATTGATCTACAATTGAGTCTGTCATTTGCTTGCTGCCAGGTCCTCCTCCCCTTCCACCACGTAGCCATTTCAGAGCAGGAGCCCATAGTACAGAGTTTTAGAACACACTAATGATCAGATTTGTTAGTGAGATTGAGATAAATAATGCTAGTTTACTTAGCCCAGTTACAAACAGGGGCTACTGGTAACGCCACGTGGAAGGGTGGAGGGTACAAGTGCTGCACAACTGCCCCAGATAACCAAGGAAACACATGCCCACTCTGAGCCCTACTGCCACACCCAGCCTGGAAGCACAGGAGATCAGGTTGATTGTTTCATTTTACAAGCAATTGTCTCCCAAACCTGCTGCAGAATCTCCTATTGATGGACAGCTAGTAAGTTGTCTAGACTGGGAGGAAAAGAAAAGCAAAAGGAAAAAGAAAGCCTCGAAATATTCTTGTGCTTGTGAACTCATGGGAATATAGAGATAGGGAACAGGATTTCTTTTGTTCATGTAAAGCCTGATATGTTACCTATGAGACAGATTCACTCTCCTTGCTACCAGACAGACTGACAGTAGGCTGAGGGACACATATGGTAACTTCTAACTTCTGTCACTAGAAACAATTCATAAATTAATTTCTTATTATATTAATTTAGAAGTTTGGAGGCAAGGATCATTATATAGGTAATCTTTTATTCTAAGTCTAGAATAATATATCAATCTGAAGAAAACTGCCTAAAGTTTAAGATTATTTTAGAATTTACACCTGCTAGTGATAGCTACCATAATTTTTTTTCTCCTTCAACTTAAAAAAATTAACCATTTTTTTTAAGCTTAGTTTTATGGAAACCCTTCTTGAGGGAGGCTACACTCTCAGTTTGTTTACCAAATGCGCAAATCTCAAGCAGGGTTGGCTATTACACAAACATACACATAAGTGATGCCATCTCTGGTCTTATCACATCATCTGAGCTAAGATCAGATTATCATTATCAGTACTTGGATGCGTTTCCCTCAAAGAAAATCCATGTATTGCAATATTAACAATTCAATAGGAACCACTATCTTCATTAGAGACAAATTCTGGTATAAAAACTGGATAAATCTACCTGTCTCTTCCTGAATATGCTAATGTTTAATATGTGGAAGATGATGAAGAGGAAGCCAGTTGGGAAGTCTCTGAGGTCCCTTGGTCTGTTCAGCCTGGAGAAGAGGTGGCTGGGGGAGACCTCATTGCAGTCTAAAGCTTCCTCAGGGGGGGAAGCAGAGGAGCAGGCACTGATCTCTCTTCTGCCAGTTCCCTCAGTACCCTTGGGTGAATCCCATCTGGTCCCATCGACGTGCGGGTGTCTGAGTGGCACAGCAGGTCACTGGCTACTTCCTCCCGGATTGCAGGGGATCTCCTCTGCTCCCCATCCCAGGTCAAAGAGTTTAGGCCACTTGCCCTGATGGTCACCAATCTTTCTGTTAAAGACTGAGGCAAAGAAGGCATCAAGTACCTCAGTCTGTTCCTTATCCTTGGTGACAATGTTCCCCTCATGTCCAATAAAAGATGGAGATTTTTCCTTGGCCTTCTTTTTGTTGTTGATGGATTTATAAAAACACTATTTATTATCTTTCACAGCTGTGGCCAGATTGTGCTCTAGTTGAGCTTTAGCCTGTCTAATTCTCTCCCTACATGACCTTATACTCTTCCTGAGTTGCCTGCCCCTTCTTCCAAAGGGCAAAAATAAACTCTTCTTATTCTCTGATTTTATGCAAAAGCCCCCTGATCACCCAGGCCAACCTTCTTTCCTGATGGCAAGGTTAAATATTAATAAAAGTTTCTTCACCCAGAGGGTTGTTGGGTNAATGTTCCCCTCATGTCCAATAAAAGATGGAGATTTTTCCTTGGCCTTCTTTTTGTTGTTGATGGATTTATAAAAACACTATTTATTATCTTTCACAGCTGTGGCCAGATTGTGCTCTAGTTGAGCTTTAGCCTGTCTAATTCTCTCCCTACATGACCTTATACTCTTCCTGAGTTGCCTGCCCCTTCTTCCAAAGGGCAAAAATAAACTCTTCTTATTCTCTGATTTTATGCAAAAGCCCCCTGATCACCCAGGCCAACCTTCTTTCCTGATGGCAAGGTTAAATATTAATAAAAGTTTCTTCACCCAGAGGGTTGTTGGGTAATGGAATGGGCTCCCCAGGACAGTGGTCACAGCACAAAGCTTTACAGAGTTCAAGAAGCATTTGGACAACACTCCCAGGCACATGGTGCGATTCCTAGGCCTGGAGCTGGACTTGGAGTATTCTTGTGGGTATCTTCCAGCTCTGGATATTGTATAAAAAGAAAAAGGCAGAAAAGAAGAAAAAGGAGAAGAGACAAAAAGAGAGAGAGAGAAAGAGAGAAAGAGAGAAAGAGAGAAAGAGAGAAAGAGAGAAAGAAAGAGAGAAAGAGAGAGAGAAAGAGAGAAAGAGAGAAAGAGAGAAAGAAAGAAAGAAAGAAAGAAAGAAAGAAAGAAAGAAAGAAAGAAAGAAAGAAAGAAAGAAAGAGAAAAAGAAAGAAAGAAAGAGAAAGAAAGAAAAGCACTGCTATACGGCTATCCTGGAGATGAGAGAGTCATCATCTCGCTTTCCATACAAAATTTAAATCTGTCAAGGCAGCAGTCAGGTTAGCAAAGATTGGAAAGTGAATTTAAATCAGATAGAAAAATCATTGTAACAATTTCCACAATCCCCCCCCACCCCTTATCTGGAGTATGGCACTGACTATTAATGTTTCAGAAATATATTATTTTCCTTTTCATTGATTCACACATCATTTTCTCCCTGTATAATTTGTAACAAAAAAGGAAAAGACTGTAGCTATTTTACTAAGATTCTGTTGTCCAAGTGAGTACCACAGGTACAAAATGTTTCCTTTTTTTCTTCCTGTTGTTTCAACGCTACCCAATGACTGAAAACTGAATAGCTAGGACAATCATGAGCTCTTAGGGCCCAATTCATAAAAAAAATACTGCAAGCCATTTATGCACAAATGTTGCTACTTTCATATGGAAACAAGCTACATAAAGAATTCCCCTTTGTGATTCACCAGCCCTCTTTATGTTAACATATTTTTCCTCAGTGGTGTACATGAACAGTGCACAATTCTACAGAGGCAATAAGGACAAAAGCAAAAGGATTTTTAGTATTTCTTTCAGAAAAACTTTAATAGGCTCGATGTTTCTCTCTGGTTTTTCCCCCTTTAGTGAACTAAGGCAAGTCTTATTCTTCTTGCAGGTATTTGCAATTTCTGGAAGATCGTATACTGAGGAGTTCTTATCAGTATCAGATATACTGGCAGATAATCTGCAAAAATATTCTTAAAGACAATGCTTAAATGAAATTATTTGAATATTTGCCACTTGACAATGCATTTTTCTCATCTGATTCCTTTAAGTAGTTTCCTCACCAATCAAGATGTGTTTATTTGGGATGTTGGATGACTGCCTAAAATGAATATTAGATACAGATAGATCAAGGTATTAGAGTTCTACAATGTCTGTCAGAGGCACACAGGCACACTTCCACTATAGAAATTATACACTTAACAGACAGCAGAAGACCTACACATGAGCTTAACCTAAAGCCACAGAAGCAACATCAAGTTTTCTTTGTTTCCTGCTTACTTTTTTTCCCCGTCTTGAGACCATATTGCTACAAATTACACAAAGCATCTCTGGAAAGAAAGGGGTCCAGCAGCACAGCTTTTCATCTGGTCAGTTAATGAATTAGACCCTCTCAGGAAACAAAGACACGTGCTGTTGTTCAAAATGAAAGCTCATGGAAGTTCACCAGTTGCAGAAGCTCAGTGATGGCTTGTGTGACTCTCTTGCATGTAGAAAAAAACAATGACGGCAGTGAAAAACATTAGACATATCCACAGGTAGGATGGGCTTTTAAAGACTCTTTAAAAGAGTTTTTTGAGCAGAATGCTGATCAAAAGGTAGTACTGGTTAATTTTGTATTTTGTTTCATCAATGTGTAGTAAGAGCCTACAAAATCATGCCACCAAAGGAAAGCCCAGAGCTGAGCTGATATGTATTAATTTGTTGTATAGTAATCATTTATCTCAATTAAAATTGAGAAATCCCAGTGGGAAAAACACACAGAATCCAGAATTTTGGTTACTGAGAAGAATCAAAAAGTGAAGAAAGAGTAAATAGAAAATATTTGTAAATAAATATATGTTCATACTTTCAAATTTTTAATATATATTTACACATTAACTTTCGTAGCAGCAAGTCATAGCTCAGGAGATGTGAGCAAGGCTGGCTGGAAATCAGCAGCGCAAGATTGTGGCAGTTCGTTCATTTATTTATTATATTTTATTTATTTTGTATTGATTTATAATGGTCTCATCCCCCAGTTTGGTTCCCCCCCCCCCTGTTCCCAAGTGGGTTTTCCCCCAGCAGCTTCCAACCCCTCCCATCAGCCAATGGGCGAGGTGGGACCCACCAAGCCCCACACCCCTGCCCTTGGGAACCCTCCCCGGGAGACCCCGGAGGTCTCTCCTCGTTGGCTGAAATCCTGGAAACCCCCACCATTAGGGAAGGGGTTGGTGAGGTTGCATGTCATGTCTCCCTCCTTGTTCTGTGACTGGACCGGGCGGGGCCGCGCCCCGTGGGATGGGCCATTCTGAGCCACGAGGCTTGAGTAGGAGCTGTATCGTGGAGAAGTAAAGAAGTTTCTCCAACTCGCTCTTGCTCTTCTGGTTTCTTATGTGGGAAGCCCGCAGGCTCCAGCACGAGGTCAAGCCCTGCCTGGTGCCCTCCTCAGCTGAGTAAGCTAGGAAGGACCAGGGGAAGAGCTGAAGACAGTGCCTGCGGGACGAGGTCCCCCCAAGAAAGCTAGCCGGGGACACAAGGGACCCCGCACCCCCACACAAGATCTTGAGCAACACTGAGATATACAGGTAGATCTACTTCATAATTGCAACAAATATGTTGCAACACTAATGCCATTGCACTTCTATGTTGCTTATGTCTTTTGCGCAGTCTCACTTAATATGATGAACAGAGTAGGGAACCTGTCTGGAATCAAGTTTCTCTTCACTCTGAAATGCATAAACTATTAGACTTTGTAATCTGGATTCAAGATTGGGGGGGGGTTTGTATGCGTTTTGTTTTCTGTTTGTTTGTTTGTTTGATTTGTTTTGTTATGTTTTTCTGTTTGTGGGTTAGGGTTTGTTTTTGTTTTGTTGGGGTTTTTTTTGATTTTTGGGTTTTTTTTGTAACAATGTTTAATGTATTGTTCAGCAGACTCCATCGCTTGAACAGGGGAGGAAGTAACTCACCCACAGTGTAACCAACAGTTTATTAACTTGGGCGCTTTACACGTATTTATATGTAGAGGCAACAATTTAATGTGTCCCTCCTTTCTTGTATCATCTTTCATTCCATGTATTTTTATTCCAAAAATTTGCTTGCTTAAAATTTATCCTTTCATAACAGCATGCCATCAGCACATGTCTCTCTCTGCTGGAGTACCACACCATGACTGTGGCTGGCTGGTAGCACATGATGCCAATGCAGTCAGTAGACACAGAATGTAGGGAGAAGACTGGCAAAGTTTGATAGTGACTTTTTTCCTTTAGAGTATTTTAAATTTTTTTCTTTTTTCCTAGGGTCAATTCATTTGCAAATTGTAGCAGAACATAGGCTGCACTTATGCATTTATGCAGTAACAGTGTAGACACAAAAGCACCCATGTCTGTGTTGGCTAGGTCTTATGTCCACTAAAATAAGATAGGCACAAACCAGGCAATATTAAGGTATTTGGAATGGTTCCTGATGTCTCTCTTGTTTGGGAGAGTGTCAGCTTAACTAGGCCAACAGTGAGCTGGGAACCTCTTTAAGAGTTTGGAAGCAGATGTCTGCATTACAGGTCTTGGGATGCCCTCAGACACTCTTCATCTTACCAGTAAAGATATGGTCTTAAGGTCTAATTGAGAAAATGTGACCAGTTCTACAAAATTTGCTGCTGGAAATTTATTCTTGTTACATGCTACTAACTATCCTAATTTTATTGGAAAGTACTATGAAAAGAAAATGTTCCTTAAACACAAGACACAGGTAGGTATAGGTTTTACTGTAGATGTGGCAATTTATTTTTTATATAGAATTGACAACTTCTTTAGCATCTTTTTTTTTTTTTTTTTAATTGCTATAAAAAACCTGTTGGAATTAACTTTTCACAGCTTGTGCTCTGCTGAGAACTATAACCTATTTCCCCTCAAGCCAACTGAAAACACACTTGTTTTAAACTTAGTAACACCAAGCCTTGACATGCCAGAATTTTCTCCTCTATACATACATTCACAAACAGAAGCCAACAAAGTAGATGGGCCAAGCTGATATATGCTAATTTGTTGTATAAAAATCATTTATCTTGATTAAAATTTTGGGTACCTTAAATAACCTAGAAAAATAATCTTTTTCTCACAATATAAGACAAGAAAACTGAAGAAATAGAGAGGGAATCTTATCTAAGTCTGTTTTGATCTGACATTACACTAATTGTCAAAGTCACATACCAAATCCAGCCTTCCACAATGATAAGGAAAGCTAATAGATAGCAACGTATTGTTTGTGTGTGTATGTGTGTAAAAAAGGGTAAACATGTTGGCTTTTTCACTTATAATTTGATTTTATTTCCAGTGATTATTAATATGCTTCTACTTGTTATTGTTTAACCCCAGCTATAACCAAATCCCACACAGCCACTCACTCACTCCCACAAAAGCAGGATAGGTGAGAGGATCAGAAGGGTATAAGGCAGAAAACTCATGATTTGAGATACAGGCAGCTTATTAGGGAAAGCAAAAGCAGTGCATGCAGACAAAGCAAAACAAGAAATTAATTCACTTCTTCCCACGGGCAGGCAGGTGTTCAGCCATCCCCGGGAGAGCCTGGCCCCACCACACAAAACAGTGACTTGGGAAGACAAATGCCACCACTCCAAGTGTTTCTCCCTGCTTCCTCTACCCCAGCCAAAACCAGCACACTCCTCTACTGTTTTTATGCAATACTGTGACGATGTGTGTGCAGCTGTGTGATTAGCAACTCCACAGTCTCAGTTTTTGCTTTAAACATAGACTTCTTTTCACAAACAATTCTGTGCTTGGTGAGTGACGGTGAAAAATAGCAACATTTTCTTCAAGATTCCTTAAGATCTTTTTGTCCAGCCAAAGAAATGTCTCAGCCCTTGACATTCATATTTTAAAGTCTTATCACAGATGCTTATCAACAGTCATTAGCCAAGAAAAAACAAAAAAAAATTACTGTCTTTATCATTTGTAGGTTAGTTTTAACATTGCACTGACACTAAAACGTCACTTAGAGATATGCAAGTTTTGAAACCATTTTTAATCTCCTCATTATACCTACTTAAAATAAACAAGGGATGCTAATGATCTTCTGTGGAAAAAGGAAAACACATACTTCTCCCTGACTCTGGGTCTCCCACAAGACATTCACACTTCTCGAAAGACCAACACAACTCATAGAAAAAGAGATTTTTGAAAAATATTCATAAGAGTTTCTTTTTGTGCTTTACCCTTAGCACTGCCAAAACTGATTTACTGTCATAAATCCTGCCTCAGTTTCTCCCAAGGAAATCATATAGCACAATGTTCTTCTTGTGCCTATCACCAGCAGTACTGTCAAGTTCTGACTCAGGAAAAATAAAAAATGCAAAATTGAACTTACCATGTGTGTTTAAGTGATGAATTAGCACAACACTTTCATTTACTTTTCTCCAGTGCTCAAGACAATGCTGCAGATCAGACAGCAAAAAGGTTGGGCCCTTGGTTACCACCTTGCTCATGTACCACTTCCTTTGGTGGTTGCAGCTCAGGCTGAAAGCCAGGGACCACATGGAGGAGTCCCCTTGAGCACTGCGCGTCCTGCATATCTTCCTCCTACTCAAGGCCTTTATACTGAAGACACCTTCTCAGCTAAACATGGAAAGAGCTGTTTTGCACAAGCTGAGGCATAAGGCAGGAGAGGAGCCAGGCTACTGCACTGTGCATCCCA